>JAOPJM010001291.1:35262331-35272469 GCA_027124095.1 Muusoctopus leioderma
GTTAGCGGATATCGTAGCAGTTAGCCCCCTTTCCTGCGCAACTTTCACTTGCGGCGCGTTAATGCAGTAGTACCGAAAATATTATTATTATTATTTTTTTGTTGTTGTTGTTGTTTACGAGCAGATAATTGACAGCAATAAATGCAAAACGCAGATAATGTACTGGTGAAAGTTAATCTATCGAGGCAATATCAAGGTAGAAGTTAACTGCTAGTAAGGGAGAATGAAATGAGAGAGCAAAGCAACAGCTTGCGCATGGTTACTGCCAGAAACCGAAAGACACACTTGTCTGGTGTCGAGCGAATGCACCAAGAGAACAAAAAGATGTTTGACTTGTTTTATATAGGTAAATAATGGCTTAACAGACTAGTAGTTTCTGATTGGCTAAAATAACACAAATGGCAACGGTGAATCGAAAATGCCCCCCCCCCCTCCATTGCATGAGTTCGCCACACTCTATACACGAATCATCATTCAGAAAACTATAATTTAGGTTCATTAAGTATATTTAATTATTAATTTTTGTTTCGTCTCAAGGTAGAAAGGTTGGTATATTTGAATTACAATATAAAGTACGATCTTATTGCAGGAGCACAATCGGATCAAAATAGCCAGAATTCTCCTGGGAAGTGCCTTCATTGTTTAAGTAAAAATAAATAATAATTGGTGCATTTAATTTTCATTTTAGTTTTTCAATTCCTAAAAGATATATTGACTATTTGTTCAAAAGTAAAGAGTGATTTTATGAACGAAAATTATGACCGAAAAGTGAGATTGACCGTTAACAAATCTTGAGTCTAGATGCATGATTTGTGAAACGACGTGATCTTGTTAACAGTTAACAGTCATTCCTTGGATTCATAATACTGTGCGCCGGTATTACTATAGCTAGAACTTTTTTTTTTTTTACATAATTAGAGCACAGAATTTACTAAACACCAACAGGTAGAGCTTTGCATAAAAAAATGTTTCATAAGTTTTATTATACTTTTAGATGCTTCGTAATCGTGCGTTTGTCATACGATACGCTCAGATGTAGGCTATTATTACTGGCGCTATTAATATACTGAAATGTATTTGTAATGTTAATACTTTGTATATTTTCATAAATAAACTAAACTAATCAAACCGTACCAAATCTTACCTAACTTATATTTATGGTCGGTTAGGTTAGGTTAGATGAGGATATATTAGTTTATTTATGAAAATATACTAGATGTGCGTTCTCGAAAATGTCTCTCGGTAGATTTTTTTTTCGGTTGGCTATTTTTTTTTCGTTTGCTAAATTAAAGATTTTTTTTTTTTACTATAAATATCGATAGAGGAATTTATTTTTGTGCGAGATTCAAGCAAAAAATCCACTGCACACAGATATTCAGGTTTTAATTTTTAAAAACAGTTTTCTTAGTTTTCTTTTATACTTTGCCGCTACCTCTCATTTACGAACTAATTGAGTTTTTAAAAAAGGTGAAAGGGGCTTTTGTGGGGTTTATTATATTCATTTGATTTAAAAAAGAACTACCTATTGGAGTTCAGTGAATTGTGTACTTTAATTAGGTAAAAACAATTTCCTCCAGCTATAGTAATAGCGGCGCCGCTCTGTTATAAATGTTTACCTAATCTTATGAACAGCTCCTCATAATAGGAAAGTGG
Organism: Muusoctopus leioderma; assembly: GCA_027124095.1. Classification (NCBI taxonomy): domain Eukaryota; kingdom Metazoa; phylum Mollusca; class Cephalopoda; order Octopoda; family Octopodidae; genus Muusoctopus; species Muusoctopus leioderma. The sequence continues at coordinate 35,263,985 of JAOPJM010001291.1, forward strand.
AATACTGATGATGGCAGACAGTATAACAAAGATTGGGAAAGTCAGTTCAAGTGGTTTATGTGGAAGAATAATAATACAGTATGCAAGTGTTGTAACTGTATACTAACAAACATGAGTAAATCTGCTCTAACTGATCATGAAAACTCTGTAAACCATAGAAAGAATGCCAATAGTTGTGCAAACTCAAATCTAATTTCAAACAAATTTACAAAGGCTAGTACCCAATATACAGAAGTGAAAAATTTTGAAATTAAATAAAGTAGACAAACAGCATTTCACTGCAGTATTCGATGGGTAAATCACCAAATTGATTTAATAACAAGTTGCCAGTAGCCACATCCCAATACCTAAACAATTCCCAAAGGACATAAAGAATCAGCCTTTTCTAAAAAATGCTTTGATATTTCGGGACACTAATGGAGAACTATACAAGAGAGATTGGCTTCTTTGAAACCAAAAGGAAGGAGCTTTATATTGTTTACTGTGACGACTTTTCTGGTATACCACTAGTGCTTCAGTTTCAAAGTCTACTATAGCATCACCTGATGATTTGATAGCTAGTGTAAAGTGGCGAAATCTAAGTGTTATGGTCTCAGAATATGATAGGAGGAACAATAGCCACAAGCAATGCTATATAGCTTGGAGAGAGCTTCAAAAGACTCTTTATTAGAAGCAACAATCAGAACAGAAGCGGTGAAATGGTGCAACGTTTTAAAGAGTATGATTGATGTAATACTTTTGGGCGAGGAGAACATGGTAGATTGCAGCAATAAACACGGAGAAGAGATTCCTCGATTAATCATGGACACATTGGAAGAACACGCCATTCCTCTGAGCAACTGCAGGGCGCAAGTATATGACAAAGGTGCCAGCATAGCGGGAAAGTACAAAGACATCCAAACGAAAATACTAGAGCAGTGTTCAATGTCAATCTTTTCCTCATGTGTCTGCCATACTCTCAATTTGTATGGAAACGACGCAGCTAAGTTTATACCGGAACCCATAACGTATTTTGGAACAGCTCAAACGTTTTATAACTTGTTTAATTCCAGCCTTAAACGATGGAAATTACTTTTAAATCACATAGGATGTTCTCTACATGGCATGTCAGAAACCAGGTGGTCTGACAGGCTTGAACGTATCAAACCCTTTGCATCTCAAAGGCATTCAGTTAGTAATGCAAGATCTTTTAAAGCTTAACAGTCAAGACGAGGAAAAGTGTTGTTTGTGTGTTAATGTCCGCTGTTTGGTTAAAAGTATTGGCTCCAACAGATATTTGCAGCAAGGCGATTCAAGTCAGATATACCATATTAGATGTGGAGATATCTAACGTTGAAACTCTCCTTGAAGATTTCATGAAGTTACGAAACAACTGGAAAAGTGTCTGGAATAAAGCCAAAGAGGTGGTGTCAGATCTTGAGATGGAAATCAAGCTCTCCCATGAGGATGGGGGGGTGTATCGAAAGAGAAGTAGGGTGAACGACGACACAACACCTGATGCCAAACTGGCAGAAATGACTGACACAGATGATTCACTAGAAGAGGCATAGTTCAGAAAATCTGTGTTTTATATTTTTATTGATAATGTTATTGCAGGATTGACTGTACGTTTTAATGCTGTTAAACGGTTGGTTGAACATTTTGATTTCTTGTGGAAATATCCCACAATGTTTGAAAGCGGGCTAGAAAAAAAAAGCAAAGGAGTTAGCACACCAATATCCTGCTGACATTAATTATGAAGATTTTGCAACATAAATGCAACATTTCCCGTCAGTACATAAAGTACATTTTGGAAAACCAGAAATGAAGCCTTTAGAATTGCTAAATTTATTAACTAACTACATACTTTATGAGATATTTTCTTCCAGCTACAAAAGCATCAACAGAAAGCTCTTTTAGCAAACTCAAACAAACCAAAAACTTTAAGGTCTACCATGTCTCGAACCTGACTTGTTGATTTAGCAAGTCTTAGTATTGAATCAAGCTTTACTAGAGAAATTGATTTTGATAGTGTTATTAGAAATTTTGCTGATAAAAACCCCCCATAAAAGCTCATTTCATTGGTTGATTATGATTATCGTTGCTTTGTATAGAGTATATTATCTGGTCATTCTGGTGCACAGGGAATAAAGAATTCACGAAAGTTTACCAGTGGTCAGAGATAAGCCATCATGTTTAATTATGCTTTCATAATCATACACCAAAAGCTGTCTACTTTGTACATATTTTATCATAAGCATATTTTTCTACAAAGACGGAAAAACTACAACGTTAAAATTTTATGATAAACCATTATCTTTATTGAAAAGACTTAATTGAGGATTTAAAGTCCATTTGGACCTTAAATAATCAATTTTGAGAGGAGACTTCCCCCATGGTCCCCGAAAGGAAGGGTCTCTTGTTCCGCTTTGCAAGATTTCTCTCGGAAAAAGTAGTTAGAAGTGAAAGGTCATTAATGTACAAAAGGGTGAGAAATATAACCAAACTATGAGGTATACCAGAGTTGATAGAATCTCCGTTGGAAAGATCCCAATTGATGCACGCTGTAATGGAGCGGTCTAACTGAAAATTTCCTATCCAAGGGAGACGGATACTACTTATGGGCGGGAAACTTTTCCAGGAGGTTCTCGCAGCTTACATGGTCGAACGTTTTGCTGATGTCAAGGGCAGCAACATTGCTGTCGCCGAAGTCTCAAGGGCGAGCTATCGTTAATACGTGACATAGGAAAGCAGGTCGCCGATAAACCTGGCTCTACGGATGCCATACTGGTGATCGCTAAGGAAGAAAAGAGACTAGAGGTGGTAAAGGAAGAGATCGTTTATAACTGTCTCTACTACCTTTGAATTATTGAAAGTGAGGGTGATAGGTTGAGAGTTTGTAGATTAAGAGAGGTTATTCTTCTGGGAGATGGAACAAACACACTGTCACGTGTTTGTTGGAGTAGATATTTACATATACAGAAAGGCTGTAGAGTTTCGTGAAGGTAAGGGTCAACACAGAAGGTAAGGGTCAACACAGGAGCACACTGCATGAGGGTGGGGCTGAAATAATAGTAGACGTGTTCACACCTGGCGACAGTGTGCGCGTGCCACTGATCATAGTAACCTGACAGATGACACGTCGAAAGCAGAAAACTAATGAACCATGGGACAATCGACCTATGGTTCGATATATTGGCCCTCATCAGCCGCGTGCATCCTACGTACACATACATATATCGAAATGTGAAAAATAACAACGAGAAGTGACCTCTGAGCAATACAACTGAAATGCTTTAATACTAATGTTAATTTGTATCCTAGTATAAACATTAAAAAGTCGGATTTAGCTTTAATTCCATCACTAACATGAAAAAAAAATCATATTCTTTATCCTTATCTCATAGCAACACGAAGTATTATTAACATTTCTTAAAAGTCATTCCCAATTTCTATTTAAAAAAATAAATAAACGGTGAAAACGGCACAAGGAGTAGTCTTTGAAGTTACATCATCATATGTAACCAAGCAATAGCGTGTCTCTCCGAAGAGGGAGATAACTCGCAGGTGTCCCGCCAGGTGTCAGAATTACTAACAATATGGCTGGCCATTACTCACATGTTGTGCAATGCTTTCAATTTTATTTATATTTAATCTAAAAAGAAGTCTATTTGAACGTTATTCTTTTAGTGGTGTGTTTCTTCCTGAAATATTCTAATTTTAGAATATTGGTAAGTTTTACATTATGGTATATTTTCTCATTGTATAAGAATATTAGACCACTATTACATTAGGAAACTTAAACAATTGTAAAATTCTAGTAATTTCTGTTTTCCTATTTAGATCCATTTTGAAGTGAAATTTAATTCTATGTAATTGTTTTGTAACGTTAGTCATTTGTGTTTCAAATAATCTCTTTATTTATTACCGGTCGTGTGAACAGACAAGCAAATGGGATTTTTAATTTCGGATTGAATTAGCAATAATTTTGCAGATGTTATTTTAATTATGTCTGTTGTTGTTGTTTAGTACCAGGTCAGCCCAGATGAAGCACACCTATTATCAAAGTCGTTCTACCTGTGACTATTCCGGTTTTTTTTTGTATATCCAAGACCACATTATCCAATGTATCTTTCCTTACGTAAGACAATATGGTGTGATTTGAGAGATTTGGCTGCTGTTTTTAACAGTTCGAACGACCACTTAGAGTTTCCCTCGTTGACTCGCTTAATTCCATTTTATATTTTAAGTGATTACTTATATTTATATCCGTGTTAGACGTGTTTTTAATGGGTTTTTTTTTATATGATATTACAAAAATAAGTGCACATGGTCATCCTTGGTACGGCTTTTATAGTGGATGACTAACTTCATGATCTCATACGTATTTTACAAAACGAGTTATTTTTATTTTGTGTCAATCCTGTAGAGTATCGGAATAGAGTAAAGGAATATCTTTTTATTTTATTACTATAGTTTTTATTTTCAAATCTATCACAATAAGCTATACTTATTCATACTTAGAGATCCGTCGCAAAAGAAAATATTTGATTTGAATAACGATCTAACCAACCCCTTTACCCCAATATATAACCAACCCCTTTACCCCAATATATAACCAACCCCTTTACTCCAATATATAACTTGCTTCTATTGTATCGAGATAAAAGTAAAATAGTTCGAGTCAGCACACGAGAGTTTTCTACATTTTAATCTTCTATCTAAGTCTAGTTTTCTAGATGTACGTATTTTTCGGAAGGAGGATATCAATTTTAGATGTACCCTCGCTCATCACTTTCGGTTTCTTTTTTCATAAGTCATTGATGTAAACCACATTTTGCAGAGCTCTTATAAACAGAACAATAATTACTGTCATACATGCATTTGTTTATTGAATTAATCTTATAGTATGAAGTTATTTTCAAGACCTAACAAACAATAACGCACTTATTACCTATAACAATTTCTAATCACAGATGTTTTTATTGGGATTAGGAATTAGATATTTGCAGTATTTCGTAATTATCGAATAGCATTTGTAAACTTCTATGCTGTCAATCTACATTTTGAATCTTGAATTAATTTATTCAACTCACACGTGTGCATCCCGGTTTTTAGAATAGGTACATGTCGTGGGAGGCGTTAGGAATGCACCCGGCAGCAAAAAGTCCCGTTCAACCCATGCCAACATAGAAAAACGGACGTAAAAACGATAATGATGATGTGTGTATGTATATATACACAGGGTGTGCCAGAGAGCTTGTTCAGTGGTTCACACATCCTATACTCATCACATAGGACTTCTACCTGGTATCCTCATGCACCACACATCTGATAGTGGACCCCACTATCTTGAGCTGCTCAGCAAAGGCCTTCATTGACTTATTGGGGTTGTCATTGTTGATGTCCTGGACGAACTTGGCCATTTTTATAAAGTCTGACTGCTGAGAATGTTTCTTTCTCTTGACACATCTCTGCCAGAGGCCTCCAGCTCCGTCTTGAACTTGGATACTCTGGAGACACTGAGTACTTGTAATGATCCTTTCACTACTTCACCATCATAGGTGTTTCTCAGATTAGGATATGCATGACTACTACCGTGGGCACTGCCACCATCGTCTTTACTTGTTTCAAGTGGCTCAAGTTTAGGCTTGATTCTGGTCTGCATGAGCCAGATTTCCAATCCAATTCCTTGTAAGAAGATAAGTGTTGCTTCCAGCTTGCATCACAAAGTTTGCAATTTCTGGTGTTGAAATGTTATTTTTTTTTATACATATCTACTCATATATGGAATAGGATGTGGTCAAGGATGCACAAAGCTGACACCCCATCAATGCAGAAGGTCTTTGTAGCCTGTTAGCATAAGGAATAGTATAATAACTGAGCAATAGTTGGGACAGAAATTATTCAAATTTTTCTCTGTGGAGGGAGAACGTCTGTAACTCTATCTTAAATGTTTGAACCATTTGTTCTGCAATCCTGTTGAATTGCAGGGGCGTTTTGTAAGGAATGCAGCCAATTTTCTGTAGCCAGCCTAAAAAAGAATTCACTATGATAAGCAGCAATCTGATACCATTAACATGAGCATGATCCATGTGTACATGAGTTCAGATATCTAACTTCTTGGGCCACAATGAATTCTGTTCTGTTGAAAATTTTCTATCTCTACATTTAAGACATCCATGTATATAGTCCTCGACATTGTGTGAATAACCAAGCCACCATGCTTCAAACTTTAGGCAATTGTGTGGAGCATTAATGCTACAATGGACACTGTCATGAATACTTTTAATGATTGTCTCTTGGATACTTCAAGCAGACCAATAAGACCACCATTGCAAAGAATACTATTCTCTAGAGTTAAACTAAGTTTGACATGCTTATAAGGTCTCTCAACATTGCAGCAGTTACTATAGACATTCTTTTTTATTTAAGATAATTTTGCCTAGTATCAGATCACACAGTGTTTCTGAAGCTAGTCGATCAAGATGAAACCCATTAGTTCCTATCAAGTATATGAAACTATCATCTACATTATCTGAACTAGTGTCCTGCGGTTTCAGTCTAAAATGTAGCCCTAAGTAAACAAAGGCCTGCACAGTGATATTCATTTAATTTCAAAATAAATATAGACAGTAAATTGGCAGAGTTGTTAGAGCATTGGATAAAATGCCTTGCAGTATTCGTTCCAGCTCACTGTGTTCTGAGTTCAAAGCTTGCCGAGGTCGACTTTACCTTTCATCCTTTCACCGTAGATAAATAAAGTACCAGTCTAGGGCGGTGGACTGGTGGAATCGTCAGAGCATTGGAGGAGATGCCTTGTGGTATTTCTTCCAGCTCTTTGCGTTCTGTGTTCAAATCTTGCAGTGGCCTGCATGAGTGGTAAACTTAATCTATTGCCACCACCTGGCCCTTGGGTGCCTTTAGTGGAGTCCATTCTGTTGCAAGGATTCAGGCCAAGTCTCCATTCTGAGGATACCTTCCCACCAGAGTTGGAGGCCCTGTAAAAGGGTGATGGGCACTACCTTCCCTCCTGACTAACCAATAAAAGAAAGAAAAAAAATTAGATATTAGGTACTGATCTATTGGTGTGCCAGGCAAAGCATTGTGTCCCTGAATAAACAACATTACTGAACTGGTGATGCAGGCATAGTATTGTGTCCCTGAATAATACTGAACTGGTGCTGTAGACATAGTATTGTCTTCCTGAATAAACCACATTACTGAACTGGTTCCATAGGTATGGTATTGTGTCCTTGTACAAACCATATTGTTTTATTTACTTCCATTGACCTAGGTTTAGCAATAAGATCATTCAACTGTAAAAGCTACAAAAACTCATGCAAATATCTAATTTTAATAACCATCCAGCCTATGGAAATATGGAAAGATTAGAATTAAAAAAAGTAAGATATTTAGATAAATGAAGGAGTTGGTAATCATTTAGGATCTTGTAAGAATAATTTTTTTTTAATGGTTTAGTCAGAGGAGAAAGAGTAGCACTCATGAGCCTTTTATAGGGCCTCTGCGACTAGAAGAAAATGAAAACCTGGTATGTATACTTGCAACAGAGTGGACTCTACTAAAGGTACCCAGGGCCAGGTGGGTTGATAAACTGGAGGACAGATTATCTACCACCCAAGAACAGATGCAGTCCATCTGACAGGCTATCGCACATTTTCCATGTGTTTCCATTTATTCCATTTCACTAACAAGGCTTCGGTCGACTTGAGGCTATGGTACAAGACACTTGCCGAAGATGTCATGCAGTGGGTTGGAACCCAGAACCAGCTGATTGTGAAACGAACTTCTTAACCACACAACTATGCCAGGATTTGGTAGGGATTGACTCAAGGATTTAAGAAAAAGTAATATTTGGGTTTTTCATGTTATTTAACAGTACCATCATATGATTTTCATGGAAATAAACTTTATTGTTATAAAACTTCTTTTTTAGATACCAATTCTTGAATGATGAGGACCACCACTGCTGAAAAATTGATTAATCTTCAAAAAACACCTCAAAATATCCGTAACATTTGTATTTTAGCTCATGTTGATCATGGTAAGTATTGTTGATAAATTGATTAGAGCCAATGGACAGTATTTAGAGTTTTTGAATGTCTAGAATGTTATATTAGGTTCAACTTGACTGAACAGGGCTACACAACATCAAGCAGCCTTTTTGGTTTTTACTGGTTTCAGTCATTGGACTGTGGCTATGCTGGGACACCACATTGAAGTGTTCTAGCTGATTATATAGACTCCAGTACTTTGTCTGGTATTTATTTTATCAACTAGGTAAGGTAGCATGACAAAGTCAGCTTGGACCTAAAGAAATGGAATCAAATACCAATGCATCAGTTCTGCCATCCCATGCCGACACACACATACACATGTTTAACACCAATTTTTAGGTGATATATTTAAGTAGTGAATGTTAGTTGGTTTCATAGAATGATGAAAATGGAAGGCTGCTTTGTAGTTATATTCGATTTATTCACCG
>JAOPJM010001291.1:35288654-35300446 GCA_027124095.1 Muusoctopus leioderma
TTCTGCCTCAATAACTCTCTCCGTCCAACCCATGCTAGCATGGAAAAACGGACGTAAAAAGCGATGATGATGATTGTGTGAGGTGAAAGTGCCATTCTTCATAGTTTTGTAGGTCTTCTCTGATTGGACAGGTTGTATATTGGGGCAGATAATACAGTGTTTAAAAAGTTGGAAGTTTGTTTTTGGCGAGAATACATGAAAATGAAGTTTTTCCACAGGGAGATGGTTCTCAGAATGAAAGATTGCATGTAATGTGTTATGCAGGAGTTTGGGAGAAAGAGCCCCCTTTTTTTTTTTAGAGAAGTTGGGTGTACTTTTTGATGCAGTTTTGTTTAAGACAAATAAGAGAGCACTGGTGTTGCTTGTGAGTAGTGCATGAGTGAATTTGTTTACTGTGATTATTGATGTGTTTTTGTGGAGTTAGGATTCTAAATTGTATGTGTGTGTGTATGTGGCTGGACTTGCTGTCGGCTATGGTATGAGGAAACATCATTGGCATATGATTCTTTATATACATTCTGTGGAAGGTTTACTATTGTTATTAATGATGAAGCTAGTATTACAAATGTATATCTTAAAACAACTCAGAATGCATCATTTATTTAGATTAATATCAAATGATAGTTTAACTAGACTGATAATCACTATTTTACAAGATACCATTCTATTTTTCCTGATCTTGGTTCCAAAATGAATTAACAATATCCTAAACAGAATATTGCTACTTTACAGGGGTGTAACAAGGTTTCTCAGCACCTGGAGGCAAAGATACTTTTGGTGCCCCCACCTTAATTAACAGGCATGATAGGCCAGAGGGAATATTGCATCCCTTCACAACTGTGCCTGGGTGCAATTGCCTCTCCTTGCTACTTTAGATGCATTTGATGCTGGCTTCAGATTTGTTGTCAGCCAATTGACAATTACAGTCAGTCAATTGACAATTTCTCCTAAATTTACTAATCTATGTAAATTCAAGTGATTGAAGCTGGTCTTGTACACTGTTATGTTATCTTTGAATTTTATCAACATACTGTTGATTGCTAGACAATTCTCTCTGCAACTCCATGGGGCTCTGAAATAATTTAGTGGATGTAGGTATTTAGTGAGATTATTATCATAGCTTTTATTATTATTGCATTAAAAATTCCTTTTGTATGACTTTAACCATTATTTGTTATAGTTTTACTTTTACTTTTGGATGCTATGAAATAACCTTTCTTTAGTTGACTCTATCTCATATAAAGTCTTCTAAAGATAGCTTGTAAATATTTCTTTGAGATATATCAACATAAAAACAAGACAAAAAGGAAATATATGTTTTAACATGAAGACTTTTTTTATTGTCTGGATATTGTTTAATTTGTGTAGCAATGGTAGCCATGAAAATTCCTTCTCCAACACATATGTCAAAAGCTCGTATTGAGAAATTGATGTCCAGCAACTCGCGTAGTTTTGAATTACTGCCACAGAAGAGTCAAGATTTAAGAAATGGTAAGAGATTTTAATGTCATTCATCTTCGTTTCTTTTAAATATCTGTTCTTTGTTCTAACTATGGAATGGTTGAATGTCGTTATTCAGCTATTCTGTTTTATTCTCACCCTACCCTGATAGGTGTCTTTTTCTTTTATTGTTTATCCATCTTTTCTGTACAGTTCAGTTTGCCATCCATTTATAGCATAAGCAAAGGGTAACATATAGTGAAAAATATTCTTTAGAGATTTCTAGCTCTGCCATAGAGTACATCATCACAATTCCCCTCAGTTGTTCCAGCAATTATAGCAGCCATGGACTTCTGCACAGTTTAGTGCTTTGCAAGCATTGGAGATCTTTTAAAATTCACGATCAAAGATATAACTTGAAACTTTTCTGTTTCGTCTCTAAACTATTGTGACTTCATTATAAGAATAGCAGGGCATCCAGCTGTAGAAAATAGGCTTCAGTAACACAGGCCAAAATTAGTTGTAAAATGGGACAAGAATGAAGGGTACTAAGATTTTTCTAGAGAATGACTATACGGTTCAGAGATTGTGTTTTGGTCCTTTACATGTAGGCTTCTTGAATTTATTTCAAGTAAAAACATATTTTTAGTGGTTGATTGCTTCTGGCTTATTTTATCACTATTTCTTGTTAATTGATGAGCTCAGAACTAGTTCTGAAGTGAGATATGGGAACAGAAAAATAATTTTTGAGAAAATAATATTGTCTCTTGCTGGATCCAACTTCACAGTTCACTGCTGTCATTTCTTTTTCTGTATGAGCTAGCTCTTGTCTCTTTGTGTTTGTAATATTTTCTTAAATATTTTACTCTGCTCTATATTTATTAGATTTCCTGGCTTGTAGTTCATCAGAGGATGCTCCTGTCATTATATTTGTTTCAAAAATGGTACCAATTGATAGAAAATCACTTCCTCAGAAAAAAATAAGGTATTTTATTTTTTAAGATTTTGAAAAACTTCTGTCAATTTCACAATATTTGGAGTAGTTAAAAAAGGTTAAATCTTCTCAAAATGAGATGAAGGAAAAATTATGATGTGCTTGTAATAGTTTGGATATGTAGATAACATGAGCTGAGGAGAACTACCTGAGTAGAAAACTTTATATGGAGTAGATCTATATAGGCTAATTTCAGAAATCTAAGGTTTTTAGGAGAAACATTTGGAATGAAGTAACCTTGGCACAAGATCATATATTTGCTGGGAAGAGATATCATCACCCCTAATAGATTATTGATACTTATTTTATCGACCATGAGGGATAAATTGTAAAGTTGACTTCAGAACGTAAAAGAATGTAACAAAATTGCAAGGTATTTAATCTGGCTTGTAAATGGTTCTGCCACTCTTCATCCACTCTTTGGAATGAACTGCCTTGTCCAGTTAATTCCCACTTAAAAAGACGTAAAAATATAAATCTTAGTGGTGGTGGCAATATTTGCATATTTTAACTGTAAAGAAGAATGAGCTTTTTTTTTTATATATATATTTTTATAACATATTTACTGTAACCATGTTAATGATATGTGTAGTATTCAATAATGCTGACAGTAAGATATTTTCTGTTTATTTTGTAGACCTTTGAGTGAAGCTGATTGGCAAGAGAAAAGAAGAATTGCTTTACAAAGGCGAGCTGAAAGGTTAGCTGCAAAAGCCACAGAAAATACTGAGAATGTAGGAGACAAGCAGAAATCCGCAGAAAGTTTATGTATGTCCATTTGATGATGCTTATTTTACTTTAAGAAGCTTTAGCATAATCTGTTATATACATTGTAAGAAAAAAATATTAGGTCAGTTCCACATTGCTGTTAAAATTGATGCTTTATTTTAGAAAAATAAGTAACCAAAGTAAAGGAAAATAGAATATTGGAATTTGATTATATTTCTATATTTTTATGTTGTTTATACATTTTTTTTCTTTTCTATTTTAGCTGTTGATCCTGTTAAAAATGACACTGATTTAAATGGAGCTGTAGAATCTCAATCTGAACATGTGTTTATTGCCTTTGCACGTATATTTAGTGGTACAGTGAAAAAAGGTTGTAAATTATATGTACTTGGACCAAAGCATAACCCAGAAAAAGCTCTTCAAGTAAGTTTTTATTTTTTGTCATCAAAATCAAATTAAAATTGTTTGTCCCTTTTACTTAACATAAAGTCTTAAAGTCATTATTATTGAGACTGGTGTGTTTAGGTTCTGGTACCTCCATCCTAAAGAACATTATTTCTACAAGGCCATGAGGGAACCTCTACATGTTCTCTTGACCTGCTATAGCAGGTCAAGCGGTCTCAGTTTAATTATTGGCACAATGACATGTTTTCCATAATGTTCACCTTACACACACACACATACACTTCATTGCAAAAAAAGATGTCGGGGTTAATATAGTTAAAATTATTGTGGAAGGTCAAGTTTAAAATGTGACAGATACACATGCAATGTTTTAGTGGATGTAGATATGTCATAAACAATTACTTCACTGATGAAAGTGTGCACAACCAATCCAAACAACGGCAGATTCTAAACTAACACAACTCTGAAGTTTTCTAAATAACTTCGCATTTTCCGACTCACCTCAAAAACTCATGGTACACCTGGAGACCATATGCGGCACACAAGTGCACCGTGTATGAAAATTATATAACACGTTTTCAATCAGTGTCGTGGCACAGTGGTTGAAAATGTCTGTTATATATGTGATTTGGTGGGTGGAGGGATGCAAGGTTATATATTTACATTCTATATAATGTATATTTAATTTAACCAGATATATTCCCTTTCAATAGGGTTCAACTGGTAATTATTTCTAAACTTATTTACAAATTCAAAGTATATATATTCATATTTCTGTTAAGAGTAAATATTTTAGAATGTTATTTAAATTCTTATGTGAATTGTTTGTTCCTTAATTTGTTATTATAATTGTTTTTGATGTGTCATCATCATCATTGTTATTATTTCTATTTTTCTGTAGAATGAAGAATCAATTTTACTTGAAAATTCTGATCTTACTGTCAATGAACTGTCAAGTAGTCAACACATTATGTCATTTACAGTACAAAATTTATATTTATTCATGGGAAGGGAGTTGGAAATTCTGGATGAAGTGCCTGCAGGAAATGTTCTTGGTGAGTTTAATGGTTTACTTATATTTTAATTTAACATTGGTTGTTATAGTTTCCTCATTTTATGATTGATCCTTGAGATGGTCATCCTGCTGTTCTAAAATATTGTCCGTAAAATTTCTGTCATTGATCTAACAATCATGTAAATGTCTAACTATCTGGAATCACCCAACATCACTTGATAACATTAAAACATTAATATAAATTAAAAAGTACTTTTCAAAATGTTTTCTAGCAATTATATTCCAAAGAAATCACTATTTTTCTTTATGATGCAGTTGTTTATGACAATTGAATCCCTTTCTTAAATATAAGAATACAAATATCAAAATTTTAGGATACAGCTAACATTATTCCATCATAGAAAAATGTAAAAGGGTAGTTCTGTAAATACTTTTGTAGGTGTATTTATAACCCTTTAACTTTTATGTTCAAAGTTTTATTTCTATTCTTTTATTTGTGTATCAAATTCACTACCATTGTTTTTATGCCTATTTTCTATGCATTTTCCAATGCTGACTTTCTGTGGATAGATTTGCAATATAGCAGCTTCACCTCATGAATCTTATTGTTTTGTTTACAAAGCTCAGAGTTCTATTGTTTGCACTGACTACACAGTATGGTGTACTTGCTTATTCTCTACTTTCAGAGGCAGGATATTTCCCTATTTCTGTTGAACTTTTGTTGTTGTTGTTGTTATGAATTAGTTTTGACTATGTTTATCTTCAGTGCTTTAAACAGAAACCTACTCATTGCAAGTTTGAAATTTCTTTAGTTCTTTGATTTGATCACAAGAACTAGCCATTAATATGCTGGCAGTAGCTCTCACATGCATTAATCATGAGTGAATTTCTGATCACATCAAGGACAGAGTTAGGAAAGAAAGCCAATAATAGAACTTTGATTGACCACAACCTATTCATTAAATTCTTCTGAGATCATTGCCAACTGTGACCCTGCTTTCAGCTCTTGTTTACAGTCTCAACAACTCTCACAAACCATTTATCCACACATAACTTTTTTATTTTCCACTAGATTACTGAGTGTAGGACCCAATCAAGCTCCTCTGTCATTGAATGTAAGATTGGATTTGGCATTTGCCAAAGTACTTCTGTTGCAGTTGAATTACATTGATATCATCTGCTGTTACAGGCTCTGTTACACAAGCTGTATCATATCACATCTAACTATGTCCTACACTAGCTTTGCATTAACTGCAACCACCTCTCCACTCCAATTTCACATATCATTTTTTACCTTTGTACTAATTGTTGTTGCTAAGTAGCCCTGGTCAGTTCTGTTTGGGCAGACTTATGGTACAAAAGTATCCTATCAAATGCATAGGAACATCATATAGGTCTTGCACTCTGATTATGATATGTATCAGTCTGTTTGATCAAAATCATGCTATACACTGTGACAATCAGTGACTGGTTAGATGTATGTAGCTCAGCAATCAAGGCCTGTTGTCTTCATTTTGCCATCCAGTTTGTTGGAAGGTTTGGTGGTGACCACAGAAGAGATTGGTAGAGTAGACTTGGCTAATGTGGGATAGCTTCAATTCCTTGAGATTCACATAAGTTGTTTGGTACCCAATTTGGACCTAATATGGGAATCAATGTTAAAGCTATTTTGGAATGTGTCTTTTGTGTTTGTTTGAATATGATGCGAAAGATAGGGGATTTATTTGAATAGTGTTGTATCATTTTAGAATTGTATGGGTGGTCATGTAATAGCAGATATTGTAAGAATAGGACTTATCTAGGGAATTCCTATATTATCACCCAACTTCCTCAACTTAACAACCAAATATCTTCTCCCAAAAACCTCTACCATTTTCAAAAGAGGAATTACAAGCAATAAGACCTAAAACCATTTTTAACTGTTGGGTAGCCCAGTCAGTTCTACTTGAGCAGATCTATGTTATAGAGGCCTCTGATTGAATGAAGCATTCAGCTGGCATTTGTAACCATGTGAGCAAGTTGTCATAAGATTTAAGATTCAAACTGCTTGTCTACTATCTTGTTAAGATTACTGTAGCTGACACTTCTATATGTTTCACAGAAAGTGGGGTGGACTTCAGTTCAGTTGATAGATGTGAGCTTTGTGTTTGGAGATTTTAAAAATTCCTGTAGAATATGTGTGTAGGTTGAAGGTTCCGAAGCGTTGTTTTGTAGTAAGGAGACTTAACATTTAGGGTTATTTAGTAGGAAGTATTTATTTTTGTGGTATTGGTTCAATTTTGCAGGAATTGGAAATTTAGAAGAATATATTCTGAAGACAGCAACATTATGTGAAACCATAGCATGTCCTGCTTTCACTGACATGTACTTTGAGGCTGCTCCCATTGTACGAGTTGCTATTGAGCCACAAAATATCTGTAAGTTCGTTTTCATTTTTTAATATTACTTTAAAATTTACTTGAGTTTTATGTTACGAAAATGTTAATGTCCAAAAGTAACTTACTACTTTCATTATAATATTTCTAGGTGATATGCCTAATTTGGTGAAAGGACTCCGTTTGTTAAATCAAGCCGATCCTTGTGTGGAAGTCCTTGTCCAAGAAACTGGTGAGCATGTTATCATTGCGGCAGGAGAAGTTCATTTACGGCGTTGCCTTGAAGACTTAAAAGACAGGTAATAGCTAGATTTTATATATATAGCATCTTGTTGACTTTATTACAGAAAATTGCTTAAAAACATTTTCAAATCATCATCATCCTCGTTTTACATCTGTTTTCCATGCTGGCATGGGTTGAACGGGTGATTTCGGCCTGCGTCAATTCCTGATTGGAGTCACCACTCTCCTAGACGAGTCAGCGGCCCACGTCTCGCTCGTATGTTTCATTTGGCTTGGATGCCCTTTCTATCACCAACTACTTTACAGAGTGTACTGAGTGCATTTTATCGTGGCACCAACACTAGAAAGGTTGTCATGCCTTTGGCATGACTAAAGAGCCCTCTCTACCCTACGTTTTCTCTGTTCAATTGTTGACCACTTTAGAGAGTGTACCGGGTACATTTTATCGTGGCACTAACACTAGAGAGGATACCTTGGCTAAAGAGTCCTCTCTACTCTACAGGGTCTCCGTCCTTTGGAGGGCAAACGTGTCCTGAGAGTGTGAAATAGAAATGGAATAGTGTGGCTGAGAGTGGAATAGCGGGTGAGTGATGCATCCTGAAAGTGTGAAATAGAAATGGAAGAGTGTCTGAGAGTGTGAAGTAGAGGGTGAGGGATGCATGAGAGGGGGCAGGCATGAGCGGTGCATTGATTGGATAATCATGGGAGAGGGACATCTCCTGCAGGCCAAACAGTCCTGGGGGTGAAGAAATGTGGATGTGATGGAGGCAGTGGTGGGAGAGGAAATGTGTGAAGATAGTGGTGGCTACATATCGGGTGTTGGTTGGGTAGCAAGCTGTATGAGTAGCAGCAGTATTGGTGTATCACAGGGTAAGAGAGATAGCATGAGAGGTGGTGGGTGGTAGGAGTAGCAGCATAGGTGGATGATGGCAGGTGAAAAGGTAGGAGAGATCACATAATGGATAGCATCATGTGGGGGTAGGTGAGAGCGCTAAGTGTCCACTAAGAGACAAGATAGACAAGTAGATGGTGGTAGATTGAGTATGGACAAGATGGGGGAAAGGTAGAGGGTGACAGTTGAGTATGGATAAATCCAGAGCCACTCTGTTTTGATGGAGTAGAGACAGTGGTAAGAGATGTGATTTCCGGTGGGAGGAGGGATAATGATACTGGGTGGTGGTGATGGGTGGAAGAAAACAATAAATCTGAGGATAGTAGATAGAGGGGAACTTAACAGAAGTATACTAGGAGAGAGACCCAGTGTTACAGCCCAGCTCACTGTCACCATTATGGCATAGGTGGGCGGGTCTTCTGCACTGCATGTCGCCAATCATCATGGTCCTGTGTTATCTCTTCTGTGAGGCCCAGCATCCTGAGATCAGACTTCATCACTTCATCCCGTGTCTTCCTGGGCCTTCCTCTTCCACAGGTGCCATCCACTTTGAGCGCCCTACACTTCTTTATACAGCTGTCATTCTCCATACACATCACATGCCCATACCAGCGCAGTCTTCTTTCTTGCACACTACACTTAATTCCTCTTATACCCAGTCTTTCTCTCATCTTACTTGCACTCCGTCGTTCATGTACACTAACATTACACATCCAGCAAAGCATGCTCGCTTCATTTCTCTCTAGTCTTCTCATGGCCCACGTCTCACTGCCATGCATCATTGCAGTTCGTACACAAGCATCATACAGTCTGCCTTTCACTCTGAGACAGAAGCCCTTATTTGTCAGCAGAGGTAATAGCTCCCTAAACTTTTTCCAGCCTGTTCTTACTCTGGCTAATATGCTTACGGTACACTCACCTCCACTTAGCTTCTGCTACCTAGGTGACTGAATTATATCAACTACTTCTAGGGAGCCGTCCGGGCATTTGAGAGAATTTCCTTTATGCTCTTTGTGGTTACTGCACCTGAGCATCTGCCGCATATGAAGTCTACCTTCTTCGATAGCCTGCCTGTGATTCCACTACACCTTGTGCATCCATAGGTTACATTGGATACACCGTATGGAGTTTCTACCTACTCCTTTTCTGCGTATCGAACACGGCCATTTCCTACTTACTAAAACTTTAGTCTTTGCTAAGTTTACTTTGAGGCCTTTCAATTCCAGGTTTTGCTTCCATGTCTGGAATTTCTTCTCTAACTCTTCTACAGAATCTGCTATAAGTACTAGGTCATTAGCATACAGGAGTTCCCATGAACAGCCAGTCTTAAACTCCTCTGTTATGGCCGGGAGGGCTATGATAAACAGAAGGGGGCTGAGGACTGAGCACTGATGGACCCCTACCTGAACACTAAATTCGTCGCTGTACTCATTATTCACTCTCACTTTACTGACTGCACCACTGTACATAGCTTGCACAGCCCTCACAAGCCATTCATCTATTCCTAGTTTCCTAAGAGACCACCAGATTACAGAGCGTGTAACTCTGTCAAAGGCCTTCTCCAGGTCGGTGAATGCTAGGTACAGCGGCTTACTCTTAGCTAAGTACTTCTCCTGCAGTTCTCTCACCAGGGAGATGGCATCAGTAGTACCTCTTCCTGGCACAAAACCAAACTGCATCTCATCTAGTCTAATTCTGTTCCTAATCATTTGTGCTATAATTCTTTCTGTAACTTTCATAACCTAATCTAATAATTTAATGCCTCTGTAGTTATTTCTCTCTAATGCATCTCCTTTGCCCAGTTGACAATGATGCTGCTATGCCAGTCATTGTGTATGACACCTTCCTGAATTACTTGATTGACTAGCCCATGTCGCCAGATATTTTAGGCATCTCAGCAACTATTCCTGATGGGCCAGCTGTCTTCATAGCCTTAATTACTTTTGATACCATACTACTGTCAACTAAAATAGCTGGTCCCTCTGATGGATCTACGTGAAAAAGACTCTCTTTCCCCCTTGCATTCTCCTCATTCAATAACCTCTCATAATAGCACTTCCATGCTTCTTTCTTTTCAGCATCCGTAAGAGCAAGTGTGCCGTTATCAAGTCGTACACACTTTTCCCCAACAACATCACAATTTTCTCTCACACATTGCCTTGCAACCCGGAATACCTCATGCCTCTGATCTTCACGTTGCAGAACATTGGCAAACCTTCTTTCTGCTGCTCCCCTCGCTAAGTATACCTGACGCCTAGCTTCTCTCCTAGCGACTTGGTAATACTTTTTGTTGCTCCCTCTCTTCCAGTCTTTCCAAGCCTGTTGCTTAGCTTTTATTGCTCTATTCTACCACCACGTCACTTTCCATTTGGCTAGTACCTTACACCAGCCACAGGTCTGGTCTGTTGCCATCAGTAGGTTGTCACGTAGGAACTCCCAGTTTTCCTCTACGTTATATGTCCCTATCTCCTCCTTCTTATCATATGCGTTAATTAGTACATCTCTAAACCTACGATTGATTGAATTGGTTTCTTTTAAATAGGCAACTAATTGAATTGGTTTTTTTTAAATAGTCTGATTGAGCAGATATATGATCATAGGTATTCCACCCATGACCATCCCATCTTTTTAGGGGTATGCAGGACTACATTATTTAATGTTTTTTTTTTCTTTTATAAGATGCTAGGGTGTGATTTGAGAGAGATTTGGCTGTTATTTCTACCAGGTCAAGTAACTGTAGAGGTTCCCTCGTTGGCTTGGAGATCTAGTTTGTTAGGAAAGAGTATAGTTAATTGAATCAACTCAGTCTATTACAAGTACTTTATCAACTTTTGTGGTATCTGCATATAGCTAGGTCTGAGACATTTACAGTTAAGTGTTTTTGTCATGGACACAATGCAGTGTTAATGACAGCTAGCAGTTCCGAACTCTGTTGATTTGGTCATCTATACTCATACATCTAATGTGTGCACGTATGCATGTGTAATCAGATAGATTTACTATGTACATGATCTGTATTAATATTTCATTCTTGAATTCATCTTTTAGTTGGTTTCCAAAAGGTGTCTTAATGAATCTCTTAGCTGGAGCAAAGTATGTGGACAATGGAAGAGTAAGTTTTAGGTTTTTTTAAAAATTAATTCTTTAATAAATTATTTATTTTATTTTACAAAATTTATAAATGTTTTTCATTTTTTAGCCAATTTAACAAATAATAAATTTGAATTATTTTTTTTATAAACTAAAATATCTCTTAGATTTTGGATTCTTTTCAAAACATTTATGTAATTAATACACTTTGTCTATCAATTTATATTCCAGGTGATGGAAATTGAATCAGGTGGTAATTTGCTTGATGCAGTTCGCAACCTTGATTTTCTACCTGGTTTCCATCTTGAAGGTTTCCCAAACAGAGATTCTTCAGTGTATTTAGATCGCTATGACATCGGTGATGCTCACACTTGTGTCAGAGGAACCATACGGTATAAGGTATGCCAAAATAAAGTTATTACTTTGAAAAAAAATTAAGAAATTTTAAATAAATCAAAGATATAAGAAGCTTTATAAACTGACTGTTTAGTCATTTTGATGATGGTTCATTCATCATCATCATCATCGTTTTACGTCCGTTATCCATGCTGGCATGGGTTGGACGGGTGATTTCGGCCCGCATCGATTTCTCATTGGAGTCACCACTCT
>JAOPJM010001291.1:35305526-35326375 GCA_027124095.1 Muusoctopus leioderma
CCAGGCCAAGCGTCCCAGTACTTCCTCGCCAGGACAGAACAATAAACCTTTGTATATATTTGTACCCTGTTGTTCGCCGTTGGTCAATTGTAAGGTATCTCTTTCTCTATATCATCGCATACACCCTTGAACAGTCGACGAACTCGCCACTCGTTACAGAGACAAAGTAAACCCCAGTGGGATTTGTCTGTTTTTTCATGCTTGCATGGGTTGGACAGGTCTTCTCCACCACTAAGTCTAGCCATTTGTTGCAGTCCTTTGTCATCTCCTGAGATCAGGCTTCAGCACTTCTTCCCATGTCTTCCTTCCACTTGGATCGCTTGTCACTTCTTTACCCATGTTTCGCTACCATACATCATTTACCTCTGCTGGTAACAAAAAGTGAGGGGCAGATTATTAGTTCCCTGAACCTTTTTCATCCAGTTATTTCTCTGGTTACTATGCTTTTGGAACATCTATTTCCACTGCTAATTAGGTCACCTAGGTAACAAAAGCTATCAACTAATTCTAAGGAGCCTGAGCATTTGAAAGAATTTATTTCACAGGTGCTCTTACTGCTAACTACTTCTGTGCATCTGCTACATATGAAGTCTTTCTTCTCTATGAGCCTATCTGATCCCATTACACCTCTTGTACACCCATAATTTACATTGGGTACACCATATGGATTTCTGGCATAGTCCTTTTCTACATATCAAGTATAACAACTTCTCAGATAGCAAGAAAGAAGATAGGATTCTACTGCTAACTAACACTTTTGTCTTTGCCTAGGTTTACTTTGAGGCCTCTTAATTCTAGGTTTTGCTTCTATGTTTGGAATTTCTTCTCTAATTCTTTGACAGATTCAGCTATGATAACTAGGTCATTTGCATACTGGAGTTCCCATGAACAGCCAGTCTTAAACTCTGTTATAGCCAGGAGAACTATAAAATATAGTAGTGGGCTAAGAACTGAGCCCTCATGGACACCTACCTGCATCCTAAATTCTTTGCTAAACTCATTGATAACTCTCACCCAGCTGACGGCACCTAAGTGCATGGCTTGCTGGGCCTCCACTGAATTCTTCATGTAGTATATATAGGGCAAGTAGGCTCATCCGTCTTCAAGCTAATCACACAGATTCCTCCTAACAAAGCACTTGCTTACAGCAGTGAGTAGTTCCAACTCTTCAGGACCTATTTATAGCTAAGTGGAATAGACCATTTCAGAGTTCTGTGTCTTGGCTATGGACACATACACACAATGTAGTGCCAGTGATAGGAAATGAACTGCCAATCTTTCAGATGTTGAAAGATACACTACAAATAACTAGCACCAATTGTTAAATGAGACAATTTTCTAGCCTTGTTATTTCTGTATGATAATATTTCTATAATTGTTAAAATGTTGTGATGTATTTAATATAAAGATGAATTATTGTTGCTCAATTATTCAAAAAGATAAATGACCAAATATAATTTAAGAAACTGATTATTTTGGTTTAAAGATTATCTAATACATCTTACTATTACATAACGATCTTACAAAAGTAACTTATGTTTCCTAATGCTATTGTGTATTTTTAGGTGATCGACATGGATCCATTTTGGGAGCCTCAAACTGAGGAGGAATATCTACACTTTGGAGAAAAGGCTGATTCAGAGAATTTGGCTTTGTTATATATGAATGCAGTCCGTAAACGAAAGGGTTTAAAAGTTGATGAAAAAATTGTTGAACATGCAGAAAAACAAAGGACGTTAAAGAAAAATAAATAACCTCACTAGATTCTTTAAAATTTATGTGGGAGACCAATTATTCTAATGAATGTAATTTTACAAACTAAAATATTTTGTCCAGAAATAAAATGAATATCTGATTCTTGAAATTTGTTAGATTTTTATTTTGCTATCCCATTTTTATTATGGGTATGCAGTCATAGGATTTTAAAATGGTTACTAAGATTTTGTTGTTACTACAGTTAACAAGTTGTAAGACGTCTTGCTGACTAAGGATTGGCACAATCTAGGGTATGAAGCCTGTGTGATTATTACTAACAGATTTGATAGCCAAAGCTGATTGGAGCTATGTAAAAAATATACATTGTATGTTTTAGTTTTTCAATATAACTGAACAAATGCTGAGTCAGTGGAAGAAGTAAACTATTTTTACCAAACTAATAAATTGATATTATTGACATCAATACTAATAGAATAGATATATCATTGTATACAAAAGATTAGAGCAACAAGGTTAACGTTTTATTAATATAAAACGTTAACCTTGCTCTAATTATTATGTTTGTAATGTTAATTGAAATTTCTTTTGACTGCATTGAAAGAATGGTACATTACATTTAGTCAATATATCATTTATTTCAGTGCTAACTGCAAGGGAAGTAACTGTCATCGAATCTAAATAAGACCGAAACATTTTCTGAGTTGTCAGTGCTTATCAAAGAGCTGTTTTCATTTCATTGCATGCGATATTTTAATTAAAATTTTGGAGTTGTCGCCCCTGTGCCGTAACTAGATTTTATTATTAGCCAGTGCTTCCCCTCTCCTAACTGCAAGGGTAATTTTATATTAATGCAGTCAATCAATTAAAAAATTTTTTTTAATTGATTGACTGCATTAAGTATGGTAGCAGTTTCATGCAGATGGCATCCCTATGTAATTCCTCTCAGCCATTATGTTAAGTTGTCACGCCAACTTGTGTACATTTCTTGGACATATGTAGTTATCTCTCACTAGGTCTGAGTACTGAAAAAGACTGCTTTGCTGAGTTCTAAAAAGACCAAAACATGTCCAGAATTGTCACCATACTTGGCAAAGATCAGATTAAAATATTATTAGTCCAACTAATGTTTTCATCTCACTGCATGCATACTTTTAATTTTGAAGTTGTTGCCTTTTTGTCTTGACCAACATTTTACGTCCACTTCCCATGCTAGCATGGGTTAGACAGGTGATTTTGGTTCAAGTCAGTTCTTATTCGGAGTCACCACTCCCCTAGATGGGTCTGGGGACCACGTCTTGCTCATAAGTTTCATTTGGCTTGGTTTCTACGGCTGGATGCCCTTCCTAACACCAACCACTTTACAGAGTGTACTGGGTGTATTTTGTGGCACCAACACTAGAAAGGTTGACATGTTCATGACACGATAAAGAGTTCTCTCTACCTACATTATCTCCTTTCGATCACCAACCACTTTACTGGGTGCATTTTATTGTGGCACCAACACTAGAGAGGATACTTTGTCTCCTACAGGCTACATAGTCTTCATGACCTGAGTGTGAATAGGAGAATAAGAGACGTGAAGGTGGGAGGGAAATTATGAATATGGGTGTGATGGGAAAAGTGATTAGATAGGGGAAGAAGAATGGGAGAGTGACTGAAAACTACGTATTGGGTAGGAGTGTGCAGAGCAAATCCAGGTTGAGTGGGTAAAGGGAGCAAGAATATGATGGGAGAAACTGATTGGGGTGTGAGGGTAATGGCAGAGAGTAGCATGAGTGAGACTGATGGTAGCTAGTTTGTTGGTGAGTGATAGCGTGCTAGCTAGTGATGAATACTAACAGAGATAGCAAGGGACAGATAGAATGGTGACAGTGTCAATAACGAGTGGCCTGAGGGAGGTGGAGTGATGGTAGGAACAGGTCCGATGTAGACCCTCATTTATAGACCATGATAAGATAGAGGTAGGAAATGGTGATAGAAGTGCGTGCCTGATACACAGATCCGAGGTAGAGTTCTAAGGATGTTGGGGTGGGTAGAATGGATAGGTCCAAAGCCAGGCAGCATGGTGCAGTGAATAGGAGAGAGGATGGGTTGAGTTAGGATGAATGATAGAGAAGTGAGAGGGTATCAAGAGGTGGTGGGGCAGCAGATAGAAGTCTAACAGGGATATATTGGACAAGGGACCCGAATGTTGATATATCTCTGCCTCCATCACTACCAACGTTCTATTTCGTCATGCTTGCACAGGTGGGCAGGTCTTCTTCAGCACTGCGTACTACCAATCATTATGGTCCTGTGTCATCTCTTCTGCGAGGCTCAGCATCCTGAAATCAGTCTTCAACACTTCATCCCATGTCTTCCTCTACACCGATTCCATCCACTTCGAGTGCCCTGTACTTCTTTATACAACTGTCATCCTCCATACACATACATCACATGCCTATACCAGCAGTCTTCGCTCTTGCACACTACACTTGATTCCTCTTATACCCAGTTTTTCTCTCATCACATTTGTGCCTTGTTCATGTACACTCACATTACACATCCAGCAGAGCATGCTCGCTTCATTCCTCTCTAGTCTTCACAAGTCCTCTGCATTCATAGCCAACATCTCGCTTACAGCATTGCAGTACGTACACAAGTATTTCACTCTGACAGAGAAACTCGTTTTCCAACCCGTCCTTACTCTGGCTATTTTTTTCGTACCCCCACCTTCACTATTAATTTGGTTACCTTGGTAATAGAAGCCATCAACTACTTCTAGGGAGCCATCCGAGCATTTGAGAGTATCTATTTCACATGTACTTTGTGATTACTGCACCTGAGCATCTGAAGTCTACCTTCTCCAACAACCTGCCTGTGATTCCACTACACCTCTTGTGCGTCCATAGGTTACACCTTATAGAATTTCTACCTAGTCCTTTTCTGCATATTGAGCACAGCCATTTCCCTGATGGTAGCAGGATCCTGTTTTCTCTCTTACTTACTAAAACTTTAGTCTTTGCTAAGTTTACTTTGAGGCCTTTCAATTCCAGGTTTTGCTTCCATGTCTGGAATTTCTTCTCTAGATCTACAGATTCTGCTATAAGCACTAGGTCATCAGCATACAGGAGTTCCCACAGACAGCCGGCCTTAAACTCCTGTTATGGCCTGGAGGACTATGATAAACAAAAGGGGCTGAGGACTGAGCCCTGATGAACACCTGCCTGCACACTAAATTTGTTACTGTACTCATTGCTGACTGCATCTCTGCACATGGCTTGTATGGCCCTCACAAACCATTCATCTACTCCTAGTTTCCTAAGCAACCACCAGATTACAGAGCATGGAACCCTGTCAAAGCTCTTCTCCAGGTTGACAAATGCTAGGTACAGTGGCTTATTTCTAGCTAAGTACTTCTCCTGCAGTTGTCTCATTAGGAAGATGGCATCAGTAGTACCTCTTCCCAAACACAAAGCCAAACTGCTTCTCATCCAGGCTAATTCTTTTCCTCATCAATTGTGCTATAGCTCTTTCTGTAACTTTCATAACCTGATCTAACAATTTGATACCTCTCTACTGCATCTCCTTTGCCCTTGTAGCAGTTGATGCTGCTGCTATGCCATTCATTGGGTATGACACCTTCCTGTATTACTTGATTGACTATGCAAGTGACTAGCCTATGCCCTATGCTGTCAGATATTTTAAGCATCACAATAGCTATTCTTGATGGACCAGCTGCCTTCCCATCCTTAATTGCTTTTGATACTATACTGCTGTCAACTTGAATGGCTGGTCCTTCTGTTGGGTCTATGTGGGGAAGACTTTCTCCCATGCATTCTCCTCATTCAATAACCTCTCATAATAGCACTTTCTATTTGACTTCAGTAAGAGCAAGTGTGTTGTTATTTCGTACCCACTTCTCACCAACAACATGTCAATTTTCTCTTGTACACTCGATTGATTAATAGTCATTGAGCCTGTGTTTCCCCTCTCTTCACTGCATGAGCAATTTTAGTTGAAATTCTTTTTATTCATTAAACAAATACATAATTTATTTGAGACTAAGAAAACAAGGTAAGACCTTGCTCTTCTAGACCAAATGAGTAAGATATTTGAATATAGTAATTCATGTTTAGTTAGAATCATTGGATAATAATTAGTGAGAAGAGGCCGATGTCAAGAGTAGAGAAGTAAGCTTGCAGAGAACTGAGTCTGTAACCCAATTTTCATTCTTACTTGTTGCTTCACACAAGTTTGTTAGTGCTTGCAGGAAAGGTAGGAATATCACCCAATATAATTTCTCCTCTTTTGTAAATCTGAGTTCTTGTGTCTGTGATAAATATATTGAGATGACATTGGCAGTATAATATTCCAAAAGGAGAAACTGAGTTTTCAAACAGTAGAGCGAGGGCTTAAAGTAAGACACTTGTTAAATGAAGGAAGGAAGAGAAAAGGAAGGGATAGATCAGAGCAAGCAAAATCAGAGAAATAAAAGCTTTTGTAGGAAGCATAAATATAATATCTGATCTTTCATCTGTTTGAGTTTATTTTGATGGTTACTATTTGTATGACTTTTTCTTTATCTAATATTTTCATAATTCAAGTAGTCGCAAGATATAGGAGCAATGTATCATAATGGGGCATATCTGGAAACATAAGGGATCTTTAACTGCTCAGGTTTAAAGCCTTTCACTATTTTGTGTTGAGAGGAAAGGGTGGTCCTGAAAATAATGATCGATTTCCCTGTATCAGTTTTTAGTTGTAAGAAAAGTTCACTTCAGAAGGAAATTAAATTTAATAAAAACTTTAGAATTTGTCCAACATTTACTTTATTTATTTTGAGAAAAAAAAAAACTTTTTCAGTAAAAAAAAAAACAAAAAAACAATAAAAGTATTTAGCAACCGTATTTCTGAATTAATGGAGATTGGATATTTAAATTGATAAAGGAAGTATGTTACAAAGTTGTTTTTTTTTTATATTTAGGCTTAAAAAATTGTAAATAGACATTTAAAACATTTTACAAAAATAAGTACAGAAGTGAGAATAATCAATGGAAAAGTTTTCATAAATGTCTTTTTGTCTTGAGAATTTTGCCTGCAAGAATTCATTTCTCCAATAGAAAAACAGTGACAAGGGTAGGGAGAGGGGAGTCACTAGAATCTTTTTAACAGTAATTTTTTTTAGAAACGTTAAACTATTTTAAGTACATATAAATGACAGATGATATATGTAAAATTACATTTGGCATTCATAATTTTTTTTTTTTTCAGTTATTTTTACAAAAAAATTGTTCATAAGTGAAAATGTAACTGGTTCCATAAAATTCTGGGCTGATGAAGACAAAAAAAAAAAAAAAAAAAAAAAAAAAAATTTGTACATGAATGATTTCTTCATTTACAGAGAAATTACAATGATAAAGAGTGAACAAACCAGCTTGTTTAATGGATACCTTCATACAGCATTTTTTTTTCTCAACCATTTATCAAATTGTTCTTTGGCATTGTGATGACAAAAAAAAAAAATTTTTTTTTTAAAAAGGTGAACAGAGTCATTTACTGCAGACTGAGTTGGTGCCAAAAATATTTAAGATTGTATCATTTCATGTGCAAGCTGGACGGAATTATATAACTCAGATTGTATGGAAGAATCTGTCAGTTAAAACAGAAACTGAACACAAAATAAGAATATAAAAAAAAAAATAATGATATAAAATTCTGAAAAAAAAAAAAAAAATTATTTTTTATGAAACAAATATTCAATTAATCACTTGCATATGTTGAAGGCATATAAAATCGATAACTCATAATACAGCCTGCAGATACATTAATATATGATTAGGTCAATGGGAAATTATTGATGGGTAATTGACAGTAAATCTATCAGAAACTTACATGGGAAATTATGTCGAAAATGTATGAGAATATTTATAGAATTTATATTAATTTCTGATTTTTCTAATAGCCGAATCGAAACACATAAGGTAAATCTATGCAATTTAGGATTAGAATAACAGTTAGGAATATAAATAGTTCAAATTATTTATAAAGAATAGCAAACATATTGTGTATATATATATATATATATAAATGTATATATGAGATTCCAATAATGAAAGTTTTTTGACAAGATGATACTCGAGATTAAGTTAAATTGTTTAAAGTAGAATAGGAAACCCTTCTAAAAATGTGTGTATGTGCACGGACACACTTAGGAGAAGCTGAATTTTTATTGTTGCTACTCTGAGTTTGTGGCTCGATGATCTCTAAGACAAGGTAGATTATCAAATAAAATATAGTAATACTTTAAGTTGTTTATCTGTCACAAGACAATGTTAATGTATATCTAATAGGACTACAACAAAAAACATGAAAACGAAAATTAAGAATATCTTTTTAATAACTAAACATTGGTAATTAATACAAAGAGATCACAGATGACTGACTAGAAAGGGCATTGGACTACCAGTTAAAGAGTTGACAGTGTATATCTTGTCACTGATACTCAACTCTTAACTGGTCCAATGAACTTAGCTGCAAATAGCAGTTACAGATGAGAATGATATACAACCATGTAAAGTAAGTTTAAAAGTGGAGCTAAATTTAAAGGACACTTAGAAATTAAAATGTTGCTTGGAATAGAAATGATTAACTTAATGATTTTGTGGAAAGAATTGGTACAAGAGACAAGGAATAAAGATGCTAGGAGTATGCAAGTAGAAAATGTTAAAATGTTCCTTTGTCATTTTCCAAAAGGCAGATTAGAGATAGAATAGATGGTATTACAACTTTTCTACCCTATACAAATTAATTCAATTACATGACAACTACACAGACAGTACAATATATGTTATTACCATAATTAACCCAAACAACTGTCAGTCAATTAAGAATTGCAATATATCAATAATAATAAAGTACAAATTAAAAATAAAAGATATTTCATGAAGCTGTACTTCACCGTCACATTTTGTTTAATACTTTCTCAACAGAACTGTATCCCTATCTAACTACCTCCCTTGCCATATCTATTATATAACCACTAATCTGCAAGTATTCAAACTAAACAAACAATATGGATGTCAGTCTTGCTACAGTTTTTAAATCTCACCCCACAATAAAGTACAAGTAGCTTAAAATAGCACACTTCACATCACCACAGGTAGCACAGACTAACAGCACAATGAAACCAAAATACTCATAATGAAAGACCACCCGGACATGTGAAGGAATCATTTTGTTGCTGCATCAAGCTCCAAATTTCCTCCCACTAAATGTTTAATCATCATCGAATACCTATTGAACACAACACTATTCCTCCCACTCAGACCAGATAAACTCAACAAGCACATACACACAAAACCATCAGCAGCATCTGTAGGAAAAGAAAGAAAGAAAAAAAAACTGTATAAATGCCTTGCACTCATTCGATGTGCTCACTAGCAATAGTGAAGTGGGCAACGACAACAACAACAACAATCACTAACGTCTTTAGACCCCCAAAATCTGCTGAGATGCACACCACTAATGATAAGTATAGAAAAAAAACAACTGCTGCAGTGCAACTAAATCCACCATACCTGCCTATTAACTGTATTAACTTTACTTCACGGGACTGAAAAGGCTACAGGACATTGTGTCTCTCTCCAGCTCAAAATTACCAATATATAAAAAGAACCCATCTGTTAAAGAATAATATATAAATTGTGAGGTTCAGCAAGAATGAAGTTATTAGGTTTAAAACTGAAGCATCGAGGACACCTAGTTATCTGGGTGAATTTATAATGTTGCTGCTTGATAAGTTGTTATCTACTGGAATACTATTATTAATTTCTCACTATTTATGCAATGAGAGCATGAAGTAGTCATACGAGAGGATGGTCTAGTTTTGGCATACAGTGGAACCTAGTTAACTTCACTTCAGGACTTGAGAAAGGCATAAACGTCACAATGTTATGTCCAATAAATGTGTCTAAGAAATTAATTTAGTCATCTAGAACATGCCTTCCCAAACTTTAGAAGAAATGTCGTGACCCCATTTTTAAAAAAGAAATTTGTTTTTAAATGTACAATCTCAAAGTTTTATTTTTTGCCTGAAAAATTGCAATAACCAGCAAATAATGATCCTAAAGCTAGAATATAAAATAAAAATAAAATTTCTCAATTGCACTCGCGACCCCCACTTTGGGAAGGCCTGATCTAGAGTATTTGTAAATGGAAGTAACAGTTAACTGATTCAGAAAAAATTGGTCAAGGGAGGTAACTTACCAAAACATGCTAACTCCCACTTTTTAACAATTTACCTGAATTAAAAAAGTTTTTATACTGTTTAGTCTTGAAGGAAGGCAGTGTCCATCACTCTTTTTTCAGGGCCTCTGAGACTGGTGGGAGGGAGGGAGGAAGGAAGGAAGGTATCCTCAAACTGGAGACCTGGCCTGAATGCTTGCTATAGAGTGGACTCTGCTAAAGGTACCCAAGGGCCAGGTGGTGGTGGTGTTAAACCAGGCGACAGATTAAGTCTACCACCCAAGTACACCATGGTGGAATTTGAACTCAGAACACAAAGAACCGGAATAAATACTGTGAGGCATCACATCCGATGCTCTAATGATTCCGCCAGTCCCCTGCCCTAGACTGGTACTATATTTATCTACCGCGAAAGGATGAAAGACAAAATGGACCTCAGCAGGATGGGTGTCATCATCATCATCATCATCATCGTTTTACGTCCGTGTTTCCATGCTAGCATGGGTTGGATGGAGATTTCTTGAGGCAGCATTTTACGGTCGGATGCCCTCCCTGTCACCAACCATACTGATTAAGTATGGCATAGCTTTACTATATCTTTGTATATTCTCAAGATTCCATAAGAACAAAGGAATCAGTTACTTGAGGTAGCAATTGAACTAATAAGAAATAGGTTCTTTATATTATTAAAGAAGAAAAATATAAAGTTAACCTTTTGACCATAGAGCAAATATTTAATCCCAGTTTTTGTAGATGAGACAAAGTTCTGAGTAACTTTTCTAGCAGTTCTACTATATATTCTCTAGCTAAGTTATATCTAAGACAAATAGAAATTAGAGTCTATCCACGCAGCAATTAAAGATATAACATTAACTCTTAACATCCTGTAAGACACGGTTCCACACTACGATACCACATCATAAAATTGACATGAATAATTGAACTATTTTTATGTGAAAACACCTCAAGTAGCTGTGTTTCTTACCTGTAAGTTTCATAATAATTAAGCTGCAAAAAGCCCATTTCTATACATTTTCTGCTCAATCATTACAAGACTTTTAACATCCTGTTGAGAATTTTCTGAGTTAATTATAGTAATGCTGAATTTTGATTCAAAATATGTTATAAATTTAGAAAATGGTCTTTTCATGTCATGTTTTTTTTTTCTTTCCTTTTTTGTAAGCATAAAATGTAGATATTTCATTTTTATATATGGATGTCATTTTAATTTTCTTAGATTCATCTTTTCGAAAGACAGCTTCAAATTCATTAATGTGATTCTAAAAAAGAAAATAACTGAAGCCAGATATTTTCATTTCAATAAACCTACAACAAGGTCTACTCGCTGCAACTTTTAAATGCCAAATGATGAGACCATTTAGATATGACAATACCAAATGAATAAATGCTTCTGACACCTACCACAAGTATTTAAAATGATTCTATGAATATCCAAGGTAAGCAAACAAAAACATGTTTTAAGTACATAAATTTAAAAAAATTGAAAGATTGTCTTTTAACAGAATGAAGACTGATAGATTTGTCAATAGAAGACATGATGCTTACTTCATTCAAATAGGCAATATGAAATCTTTTTAATGTACTCTAAAACAAAATAAGAGTTATATTAAGTTATGTTTGGAAAAAAAATATGCTTTGTACTTAGTTACATAAATATATATAAATTAAAAAAAATTTATGTTAAATTCTTTTACCAGTTTGTATTTACTTAATCTTATTTAAAATTAATTAAACTTTATACATAATAACAAGCTAACTATTGTCTTTTTAAATATAAAGAATATTTTAATTTAACAAAAAATCCTCACATATTCCATACCCACATACATTGAAGGGCTTGTATTTTTGTATAATTTACAAGCATTCTTAAAACAACTATATGCACTATGTAACACCAACTAATCTGACATTAACCATTTTTCAGCATGGTAAAACCAAATATTTGCTAATTTTGACATCGTAGGTAGTGATTTTTCAATCACCATACTTTTATGTAGCAGAAGAATATAAAAAAGGTTAAATATTTTTTTATATATCAAAAGAATATGAGAAAGGGAGAGAGGCTATAATTTAATGATGTTCAGCAGAACCCAAGCAACACATTTCACATAAAAATTAGAAAAAAATACTTATTTATACATAATAACTATACACACTTCTTAATGGACTGCAACAAATATATATTTCCTAACAGATAAAAAAATAAAACAAGTAGATAAATTACTTTAACGTTTATTCCTGATTCATTATAATCTCTCTCCATAATAATTAGACTAACTTAGCACTGAATACATATTGGCATCTGTGATATAAGCAACAGTTATGGAGAGCATGTATGGGAAGGGGAGATAAGTAGGCAGAGGAAGTGACGTGAGTGAGGGCTGGTTCTAGGGATCTCTCATGTACATGTGGGACAGACGAGGAGAAAGTTAGGATAGCTCCTATGTGTGTGTGTGCATGCTGAGTGCAAAAGACAAGCGAAAAGGAGTCCAGTTGTTACATTTTGGTGGTCATCAAGAACCGATCAAGGTCTAGAGTTGAGTGGGAATGAGTTTAAGTATAAGGTGAATCCTTTTATTTTTGTCCATCTATTTGACTAGGTCGTCTGTAACAGAGGCAAGTCATTTTTGTCATTCGCCCGTTTAAACTACAAGCTATTTCGGCCAACAGCAGAACTATTTAAACATTGACTACGAATACAAACATGTCAGGCAAAGTTTGGATTGGTAGTTAGGTGATAAGGCCATTTGATGGTAAAGGAGACATAGTTGCTCGGTTGAAGAAAGTGAGGTTAGTAGCTAGATTGCAGGGGATTGTTGACATTGCAAGCTTCATGCCGTTATATCGGGAAGGAGACGTGCTAGCCTTGTATTTAGAAATGACAGAGAGAGATCAATTAAATGCTGAAAAAATAGAGACCCAGCTGAAAGAAGCTTTCATGGGGAGGGCATTTATGGCCTACAGTAAGCTTAGAAACAGGGAACAGGTGGATATGTATGCTAACAAGATTAGAAGGCTGGCTGTATTTAATGGAAAGGGATTAGAAAGAATAGTTAAACTTAGCTTTGTGACTGACTTCCCTGATCACATTTTGGTAAGGCTGCAGCAGTTGCCAGACATTGAAACCATGGCTGTGGACGATTTAGTGACCAGGACTAGAGTATTAACTGTGCACAAACCCCAAGATGGGACCGGATGAAACGAGACAGCAACCTTTGGGCAGTAACAAACAGAGGGGGGAAGGCACAATCATTTGAGGAGCAGTGCTTTAGGTGTCGAGGGCTGCATATGGTCAAGGATTGCAAAGAGCTGAAGCCTGAATTGATCTGCTACCGGTGCGACCAGGCAGGCCATTTAGCAAGCCACTGTATCCTGGAAAACGGTCAGGGGGTGGCTACTGCACCAGTGACTACCCCTTCAACCAAGTAGGTGCTTCTGCATTCACCGACTACAGTGGAAGTTCTGGTAAGAGAGAGGAGGGCAAGAGGGCCCTCATTGATATGGGTTACACAACCACTCCAAAACTGGAGCGAGATGAGTAGCATCAAGGCAGTTGATGGACAAGAGGTTAGGAGCAGGGATACCAGTACTGTAGAGTTGAAGGTACATGGGACAGGAATGAAGGTACATGGGACACGAATGAAGGTTCAGGTGATCATGATCAACTACATTGTTGATGTGGTATCAATGTGGTGATGGGTATGGATGTGAATAGCTGACTTGGAGGTGTTACAGTCAATGAGGATTGAGTAGAGTTTGGGATGGTACACTGTACTGTGAGCATGCAGCCAAAGAGTGGGGACTGGAGTTGTTGAACAATCTTTGGAGACGAGGGTTTCTCTTGTCAGATTGAGAACAAGGATTTCCAAGCAGAGTTTGACGGCAAGCAATGGACAGTTGAGTGGTTCTGGAAGGAAGAGCCTCCGGTGTTGAAGAATAAAGTGGGCTGCTACGAAAGTTCTTTAAGAGGGGGGGGGGGGACAAGAGTCAAGTTCGAGAGGGAGGTGGGAAGATGGATTGAGGAGGGTATTCCTAATGTCTTGGTGGGGAGAAAGTAGAGAGTGGAGTGTTGCCACTGATGGCAGTAGTTCAGTCAACGAAAAACAAGGTCTGGCCAGACTTTCAGGAATTAAATGACCATGTGGCATGTCAGATGGGTGGTGAAGCCACAGATGTGTGTGGGGAGACCTTGCAAGAGTGGAGATGAATGACAGGGGCTTCTACGATTGTCGCTC
Source organism: Muusoctopus leioderma (assembly GCA_027124095.1). Taxonomy (NCBI): domain Eukaryota; kingdom Metazoa; phylum Mollusca; class Cephalopoda; order Octopoda; family Octopodidae; genus Muusoctopus; species Muusoctopus leioderma. The sequence continues at coordinate 35,319,725 of JAOPJM010001291.1, forward strand.
TAAAGCCAGCCTATCTACAGCTTTGCGTGGCTGAGAAATTGTGGAAGTACCAGCTGGTGAAATACAAGGGTAAGATGTACTGTTTAATCAGACTGGGTTTTGGATGAACTCTGCACCAAAGATCATAGCAACAGCCCTCAAAACAATCTTTGGAAAGGTGGACAGGGTCAAAGGCGCCACCAACTCCTACATAGACGATATTTTGGTGGACGAGACAGTGGTGACAGCAACAGCAGTCTTAGGTCATCTGGAAAGTTTTGGGTTAACTGCAAAATCGTCAGAGTCAGTAGAACTGCATTAGGACAAGGCAGGCAAGTTGGTATTTCAGAGAGGAAATAAGATTCCAGAACTGAAAGATGACCTGAGCAGACAAGAAGTGTTCTTGATGTGTGAGAGGCTGGATGGCTTTGAACTGTGTGTAGCCATGTTAAGAGGAGAGCTGATCGAGTAAGTTGGGAAGATAAGGTGGGAGAAAGGACAGTTACCATGATGAGACATTGTGGAAAGGGTGAGGAAGGAAGATCCAGTGAGAGGTAGATGGTACATACCTAAATCAGAGAGGGAGTCATATGGTGTGACACAAGTAGTATAGCAATGGGGGTTGTTTTGGAGTAGGCAACATTGAGGTAGAGAATGTGGCCTGACATAGTAAGAAGGAAGACTGCAACCATGTTAACATAATCAAATTGAATGCTATGTTGAAGGGTGTAAATTCGGCTTTGAGGTGGGGGGTTGCGCGATATCGATATCCGGACTGATTCGACTATTTGGATGAGTGAGATCAGTGATCACCGATGAGAAGAGGGTTTGAACGAAAGGAGCCACAGAGATGATCATTAAGTGACATTTAGGAATCCTAAGGGAGTTAATTGCTGAATTTGACCTAAAGCTGCATGTGACTTTTGTACCCTCAGAGAAGAATAAGGCAGATGTTCACACCAGAGTGAGGAAAACCTGGTTGGAGGTGCCAGAGAATTCAGAGAGTGGATAGGCACAGTGTGCTGTTTGGGGGGACCTGGAGTTAAAGAGATTGCACAGTATGCATCATATGGGGGTGGATAGGTCTCTATTTCTGGCCAGAAAAGTTGACCCTGATGTCACTGGGGTGAGTATTTGGAGGGTGGTGGTGAGTTGTGACAGGTGTCAGTTGATTGATCCCACGCTGAGGGTACATGAGACAGGGAGAATTCAAGTGGAAGACATTGGCAGTTGACGTGACATTATCAACAAGGGGTGTATCTCTCTATGATTGACTGTGACCCTGGTCGAGTGGCTATATGAGAGAAATTGAGATGGAGACAGTGGTTGAAATTGCAGGGGTGCTGAATGAAATATTTTTGGAGAGGGGCCTAGTGGATGAGGTGCTGATATACAACAGTGCTGCATTTCATTCAGAATTGCTGAAAGACATGCTGGATAGGTGGAACATCAGGCGCTTCTTTAGAGCTGCCTATAGACCGAGCATGAATGGAATCATAGACAGCATCAAACAATTAAGTCTATGGCCGAAAGAGGGCATGTTTCCCTGATTGAGGCAGTGTTCTATCTAGTACAACATGTCACCCAAGTTGGGGTAGGCAGAAGAGTCCACACCTCAGAGAGCAGTGTTCAGGTTTGGGAGGAGACATTCAAGTACAGTACCGATGTGCCTTGGTTAAGGACCTGCATCAGTCCAGATTGGGGATAAGGTTTTGGGGGAAGCCCTCCAATGCATACTGTACATCACAATGGGGGAAAAGAAGAGTGATGGATGTTAATTCCCAGAACAACATTTCAGTTGATGAATGCCATGTCATATTTTGGATGTCTGTGGGGTTGTCAACTTATACGATGATGAGACTGGGGATGATGGATAAGAAGAGGATGAGGCCAATGTTCAAGCCCCATGGAGTCACAATGAGAGAGAGAGCAATGTCTACCCAGGTGGACAAGCAACTATGAAATGGCATGATGGGGGGGGGGGGCAGCTGAAATCCTCCACTGTAGACAGCTGTACATAGAAATGGAGGTTTTATATTTTGTTTGTTATTTGTTGAGTGTTTTTTTGTTGTTGGGTTAGGGTTAGTTTACTGTTGTGTGAAAAGTGATCTTTCGATCCGGGAGAGGGGCGTGTGATACAAGTGACAGTTATGGAGAGTGCCTATGGGAACAGAAGACAAGTAGGTAGGTAGTGAAAGTGACTGACGCCCGGTTCCAGGAATCTCTCATGTGCATGTGAGACAGGCAAGGAGAAAGAATTAGGACAGCTTCCACATGTGTGTGTGTGTGTGTGTGTGTGTGCCAAGTGTGAGAGATGAGCGAAAAGGAGTCTAGTTGTTACATTTTTGTGGCCATCAAGAACAGCAAGATTTTGAGTTGAGTGGGAACAAGTTCAAGCGTAAGGTGAATCCTTTTATTTTTGTCTTGTGTATGTGCCCTCGAATCTATTTGACTAGGTTGTCTGTAATAGAAGTAAGTTGTTTTTGTCATTTGCCTGTTTACAGCATCAACTTAGCCTTTTCAAACTTCTGGATTTTACAACAAAGAATTTTGATATGTATTCTATCAATAATTTGCCTATTTCCGTTGGAAGTTAGAGTTTCAACTAAATTTGAATTCAGTTAAATATTTCTTGGAATGAAAGGGCGTATTATAATTCCTAAGTTTTAGTTCTACTTACATTTAGCAGAAAAAACTGCTTACAAAGTGTTTAAATTGACCTAAGCAAAATCAATAAACAAAACAAATATACATATAGTTAATGAATTACTAAATGTATTTGGTCAGAGATGTGAAATGGCAGCAAAAACTACCAAAAATCTGGAAGTGGAAAGAAAAAAAAAAAAGACTGGTGTTGGTGGAGGCAGATAGCATTTTGATTTAAAAAAAGAATATTCTGACTAGTTTCCACTCACTCCCACATCACTTGTCTTCTTCCTTCCTATTCCAGTACAATAATGCTCAAACATTTTCCTGACTGACAGTTTACAAAACATAAAATGTACTTCCTGTGGGGGTGTTCCTCTTGTCATTAACCATAGTTCACTGGAAGTATGAAGGGAGAGGGAGAAAATTATATAGTGACAGTACCCTAAAGGGATTTGACATAAAACATCCTTGAAAAAAAAAAAAAAAAAACTAAAAAAAACCCTCCCCCATCTACCGAAAACTCAGTAGCAACTACCAGATATCTAAAAAACGATAGTTTAATATCAAATATTTCTATTGGATATTGCCTTTAGAGTAATGTATAAAAATCTAATATTTGATACAATTAAAATAGTAATTCATATATTTTTATATTTATTGATGATGAAAAACAAATGTAAATCAGTTGACAATATGCAATTTCTCATTGCTTCCTTAACAGTTTTTGTGAAAATAAATCATATGTAATCACTAACTGCTGCTTATTCTGAACATATATATATATATATATATATAGCGTGGTCCCTTTCCAATTCAAATATACAGTTTCCTGAACACAATACGTACAGTGTGTTTCATCGATCGATCAGCTTGCCAGAATGACTGAGCAACCAGTCTATATATTTGTTTTCTGGAAATAGAGTGAGAATGAGAGAGCGGGAGATAGGTAGGGGAGAAAGATAGAGAAAATTTCATAATGCGTAAAGGTTATTTCTCTTGCTTGTATAAAGAAAATAAACCTGAAAGTATTACTAATAAAACTTTTAAAAAAAGAAAGGAAAGAAAAACGTGGATAATGATAATTTTGAAAATATTTCCCAGTAAAAGAAGTGAAGAACAATTGAACGAAAATGGAAATTAATAAAAAGATAAAAATACAGCTGAGTTCATGCTTATTTATAGGTCTAGATAACTTTGAAGAAATGAGAAGTTGTAGGTGGTATGTAATTATGTATATATATGTACAATTTGGCTAAATAACATTAAATGATAACTGCAAAGAGAGACATAAAGACAGATTTAGAAAATGAAAATAAGACAAATTTAAAAATATTTTCTAATCTCATCGATAGTTCATATCACAGTAAACTTGCTCAGACTTTTATTTTTTGATATAGAAAGTATATATTTTTATAACTTAAACCTTTTGTTACCATATTTCTCATGAAATACATTGCCTATGATTTTCAATTAATTTTGAAAATAATCAAGAGTTTGGAGGGATTTAGTAAAATAACTAACTTTCTTGTTATTAAGTTGGTGTTTGGAACATAACTTAAAAAAAAGTTCTTATATAAAATGATAATGGAAGGTTTAAATTTAAATATGAACACTTTAAAACAAATGGCTTTGTGTCATAGAACCACGGGCGGTTTCAGGTGGGTTGGTATTAAAAGGGTTAAACACCAATTTCTTTAAATAATATATGGATTAAATGTAGATTTTATTTTTTTAATGATGCTTTAACTAGAATTGTGATTTAAATAGGTTTTAAATAAAAAGAAAACAGAGTGTTTGGTTTATTGTTGTTGTTTAGGCCCAGGTCAGCCCAGAAAAAGCAGACCAGAGTGTTTTGGTAGAGATGTGAAGTGAACATTGAGGGGAATTAAAAGTGGGCTCTCTCATTTTATTCACTTTTATGCTTTTGTATATCTACACAAACCTTCTATGTAAGATGTTTTCTTAATAGTCTATCAGATAAGACTCTATCAAAAGCCTTACTATTATTTAAAATAATTGTTTCTAACATAGGCACAAGGCCAACAACTCCAGTATTTGACTGGTACTTTATTTTATCGAACCCGGAAGGATGAAAGGCAAAGTTGACCTCGGCAGGATTCGAACTCAGAGTGCAGTGTACCAGAATGAATACTGCAAGGCATTCTGTCTGATGTGCTAACGACTCTGCCAATTTGCTGCCTTTAACGTCACTTTCGTCAAAGTCTTTCTGGACAATACAAGAGTGAAAATGACCAAAATAAGGCCCTGTCTTCGAAATGTGTACAGGTAAAAGCTGAAGGGGGAAAATTTTCTAAGTATGGAGATAATTAAGACAGTAAGGTTAGATTGTGTAATGTAGAAATTTAATTTTGAAATACAAAAGATTAGCTGTACTTCATGTTTATATAGGAGAATTTAAAGTAGTATCTTAAAGTCCCTTGACACTATCGAGAGCTAATTTTCAAGTGACACATGAGAGATCAATTTCAATTAGGATTTAGACAGCTTTCTTGTTGAGGTAATGGCTTTGAAACAAACACCTAATTACTTAAATTATGTGTTTAATGTAAATGCAATTCGTAAATTTCAAAACAGAGAACCAATCTTTGGAATTTAATATCCATGATTTAATTGAATAAAAATTCATTAACATAATTACTGTTATCACCAACTACCACCGCCATCATAAAAAATATCATTATCATCAAAGTTAACATCACCACTATTCTCATTCATTATCAAGAACAATATCTTTTTGATAAAAGTTTTCTTTTACAAATAACTTGTTTGAGATTGTTGACATAGCTCACTTGTACTGTCTTCTTTGTATTTTGGCATTTAAAAAAATGTTTTTATCCTGCTGTTAAAGAGGAATTAACAGACATTATTGCCAGGAATGTGGCACAAATAAGTTCTTCAAAGATCCAGTCTTCCCCAATGTGACAACAGTGCTAATAATTGTTTCTAACATAGGTACAAGGCCAGAAATTTGGGCGGAGCAAGCCAATTATATTAACCCCAGTACTTGACTGGTGCTTTATTTTGTCGACCCCGGAGGGGACAACAGTGCTAATAATGAATAAAATAATATTTATGGTGAATGATATAGAGTAGAGACAAGTTGTTATCATTTCACCTCATTGGCAGTGCTAGTTGCTTAGTGAAAGGTATGTATATCCCATGCATCCTATTTCCCATCTCTTCTTCCTGTAATTGTGAGGTCTTGAGCCTATGTAATAATACTTTACAGGTCTTCTTGATCTTCTGCGGTATAATTTTCTGTTCTCTATGTGCATGCATGCATACATACATACATACATACACCCACATACACACACACACGCACACACACACACACACACAGGAGAAACAAATAATGTACCATGAAGCATATGAATTAATTCTATTGAAAAATGTAGATTTTAGTCTTGCTCTAAACTAATATTAGGGTTATAATTTTGAGAGAGAACACGTAGGTGTGACAACGAAAGGATCACAATTTCAACCCAGTTTGATCTCATTTACCTTTGGTGTGTTCTTTCATGGGTTTATAACACAAAATTCATTATGTAATTTTTATTTAATAGAACTTCATAATTATTCTTTAATAGTATTGATCAATTCATTCATTCTGTGTTACATAATTTTCTTCTTCACTTGTTGGTCAATCTACAGAACTAGTCGATTAATTCCTGATATCTACAGAAAAATAAACAATCTGATTAACAGAGCATGCATAGATTTAACTGCACAGAAGCTGAATGAGAGCCAATTAGATTGAAATCATGATCAATTTAACCTGCATCTTGTCTGATCTGCATGTTTTCTTTAGGGGGCTTAAAACTTGAAAATTATTTTAGAGTAAGGTTAAATGTATATGCTTAAATAGAATTAATTATTCAGTTATTAATATACTAGAAAATTTAATATGATATGTTGTAGTTTTACACACACTCTCTCTCTCTCTCTCTCTCTCTCTCTCTCTCTCTCTCTCTCTCTCTCTCTCTCTCTCTCTCTCTCTCT
>JAOPJM010001291.1:35403494-35425437 GCA_027124095.1 Muusoctopus leioderma
TAATGCTGTATTGCAATCCTAGAATATAGTAAATGAAGGATATGAAATAGTACTAGTAGAATACTGATTCTTACATTGCATTGGCACAAAACCACAAATTTACAGGGAGGCGATATATATGGTCGGTGAATCAACCCTGAGGATATCCTTAGTATATGCTTTATCAACACTGGAGGGATCAAAAGCAAAGGTGGCCCTAGTAGGATTTGAACTTAGAATGTAAAGGAAAACTAAATATCATTTGGCATGTGCTCTAGTGACTGCTATTCCACTGCCTTTAGTACCAGTAAAATGTCACAAGGAAAAAAAAAGGTGGTGTTCTAGAATGATTGAAGAAATGAATTATTGCAGGTTGTAAAGTTTTATGGAGAATATATAATTTCAAAATCCTTTTGAAATTCTTAGAAAATGCTATATTTATTTGAAGTCTTTTCTTACTTTTGCATATTATATAACAAAGCTTTTAATCATGGAAGCTTCATAGCAAAACTAATTTATTACATTTCAACTTGGGAGATCAAACTTACTTCCCTAAAACTTTACTTACCAAGCCATACTAATGCTTTTAATATTTGAATATATTGAGTTTAGCTTACTTTTACAGTGAATAGTATCAGATAAATCACTGTATTTAAAGGTTTAATTGAAGACTTAAGAGAATAAGACAAAACAAACCGGAGGAAATTATAGCACCTTGAAGATTGTGAATAGATTGTTATTTACAATGAAAGCATTAAAAATAACAATTTTGAAACTTTCAGATTCTCAGTAAACATTGTGAAATATAAAGAAGCCATATTTCCAATAAGACAGCTGTACGAGATTGGCTTAGCTAAGAACAAACTTTGTATTACAAACTTTGTATTACATCTGTCAACCCATAAGTCATTTGACTGAATTAACATTCTGTATTATGGTAGACAATGTTTAGATGAATTTTTTTTATTTGAAAGCTGTTAAGCAGAGTACTAATAATAGGGTCAGGGTCAATAATACTTTCATTAAATAGTCCGCAGTTTTGCTAAGTTTCTATCAAGGATTTACCACTAGATACCTATCTTTCAGCTTTTTTTCTTCTAGAACTTCAGGAACAAACAAAGGACAGTGCTTCACATTGTTGTTGAAGCAGACCTATAGTCATAGACACTTCTGTTGTAATCAACGTGACCAATCTGGTAGACTGACAGAGAGAGAACTAAGACTTCAAATAAACAGTTGTTATTTAGCTCCAGGTCAGCCCTGATCGAGCTGACTTATGACGAAAGGTATTCCAGCCATGACCATCCTGCCTTTTGTTTTTCAAGTATAGTGTACCTTGAACTACATTATTCAATGTGTCCCTTCAAGACAGTAGGGGTAGTGTAAACGAGATTTGACTGCTATTTCTAGCAGGTTGAATCATCACAGAGGCTCCCCCAGGAGTAGTAGCAGTAGGAGAATCCATGAAATGAACTACTAAGACAACAGTTGTTTAACCCCAGGTCAGCCCTGATTGAGTAAACCTATGATCATTCCAGCCATGACCATCCATCTCTTTTTTTCAGACAGTGTCTCTAGGGCTACATTATCCAATGTGTCCTTTCTTTTTTCAAGACAGTGGGTGTAATTTGAGGGAGATTTGGCTGCTACGTTGAGCAGGTCGAGCAACCACACAGAGGCTTCCTTGTTGGTTTGAGCTTGATGTAGTTGATCACTTCTGTAATCTAGGTTATTTATTTTATTAGTTGAAACAAAAGCAGTAAAGAAGGTTTGGAAGAAGATCAGAATTATTACTTATGTTAGCAATAAACAGTTTCTCTTTCATTGGAAAAACAGACAATATGAAACATGTGTAAGAAATATGATGCTACATAGTACTGAAACATTGGATATTTCATGTGGAAGATCTGTGAATGTTGAAGACAAATAAGTCAGGTATGATCTATTGGATGTGTAATGTTAACTTACAGGAAAGGCAGAGGATAAGTGAGTTGAGAGGGTGGTTCGGCATTAGACGCATCAGTTGGTGTATGCAGGAAAGATGTGATATAAATAGAATGATGAGGGTTGGGTAAACAAGTGCTCTATGCCGACAATGGAAGGTGTCCATGTTAGAGGAGTATCAAAGAAGACATGGGAAGAATTTATGAGGTCAAATTTCATGTCAGACATTATGAGATAATGCAGGATCCAGACAATTGGCAATTTGTTGTACAGCAGATCCGTCCAACTCAAGCCAGTATGGACAAATAGAAATGTTGATGATGATGACAATGATGATAATAACAATACTGATCATAGAGAAGAGTAGTTTTCTTAGGTTTAGATATTTCTTGATAAGATTAAATTTCTACAGCTTTTTTTTTCTCCAGTTCTAACTGGTTATTCTACTTTAGTGCAGGGTCCACACATTTTTTTGCATTAATACAACTGAGATACTGCTTCAATTGATGCATCACTGTTTGACATTGGAGGCCTACCACCGTTAGCAGGGGCCTGAAGGCCGCATTTCCCACTAAGAGGAGGCTGGTGATAGGTGGAATTTGAACTCGGAATGCAAAGAGCCGGAACAGATACTGCAAGTCATCTCATTCGACAATCCTGCCAATCCACTGCTCTGGACTGGTATTTTATTTAGCGACCCCCCCAAAATGTAAGGCAAAGTTGACTTCGGCCGGAACAAATACAGCAAGGCATTCTGTTCGACACTCTAATGACTGCCAATTTGCTGCCTTACAGTATAAAAAATAAAATTATGTAAAAACCTCAATAGCATTATTGTGAGAAATGCAGGTTGAACAAATTTTGAAACCACAAGAAAGAAAAATCACCCCCAGTAAACATATGCAATGGGTTCATGTGCATGCATACATACAATAAGCGGATACTTACTAGCTAGCAAGAGAGCCACTACATTCACTTGGCCTGCTAGAAATAACAGCCAAATCTCCCTCAGATCACACCTTACTGTCTTCAAAAAGAAAGGACATATTGTATAATGTAGTCCTACACAGAACTATGTCTGAATAAAAGATGTGATGATCACAGCTGGAATACCTTCAATCATAGGTTTTCTCAGTCAGGGCTGACCTGGAGCTAAACAACAACATAAGCTGATAGTTATTTAATGCAGTTATTGGCATCCATAGAAATGTTTCATCATTATAGATTATATCATTAGTTGATAACTCATCATTTACTTCTAAGTGTGCATTTAACTAATCTCTACAATAATTTCTAGTTTACTGCCATGTTAATATTAGAGAAGAAAGAAGAGAAGAAGAGAAGCAAGGGGTGGGGAATTACTTGGAAGGGAGAAAATGGAGCAAGCCATAAGAGTCATGACTGAAATATTAGGTAAAAAAATCACATCTCATGTCAGAACTTTATAGGGCAATTATGTTTGTACAGATCACATATGCTACTAACTACTCTTAGTTTATGAATATAACAGCCTGGATACTTAGTACTAAATATGTGTGTAAAGGCCCATATTTCAGAAGTAAATATCGATTTCTTACAAGGTGAAAAGCCTCAATTTTAACATGCAAGGTATGGTCAAATTAAACAGTGCATTATTGGTATCTATCAACCCCAGTAGAATGGAAAGCAAAGTCAATCATGGTGTGATTTGAACACAGTACAAAAGAACGTAACAAAATACCACAGATTTCTGCCACTCCACTGTCCTTTCTACAGGTAAATATCATTTGAAATTTTTTTATTCTTATTATTACTTAGCAAAAAACTTTCAGTTGCAGCAAGGCCTTAGAAATGAAGATTTCAAAGTGAAATTATTCAATTAGCTAAACTAATTTTTATGGGTTTTATTTATTAAGCATGGGACATACCAGGTAGATGGTAGTCATAAAGAAGAAGTTGAAAAGCTTATTTAAAGATAGCTGAAATGTTATATGGGCTCATGGAATGTTTAGTGCGGAGTAGGAAACAAAGGGCTTGGTCAGTTACAAATGTAATTTTATGTTTTTTAATAATATTTTCTAAGTAATCAATTCCTTTATGATATTTGAAGAGCCTTCATTTTCCTTGTTTATCATAAAACTACACAAGAATTTCAGGCTTTACCACTGAATGTATTTGTACCAAATTTACTAAAATGCAATCGATAGCTTAATACTTTTGAAAAAGTAAAACATTTAGTGACTATACATTACATGAACAATAATTCAGCAGCTCAATTGGCAAAAGATTTTAATAAGTATTTAAGGACTTGTGTTTTTAATAGAAAAAGTTGGCTGTAAAAGGAATTTAATTTTGAAAAACTTAACTACTGTACTCTATAGAATCATCAACTACTACAAAGCACTGAGTTTCCACTTCATACCATATTACAAAACTATTTAGAATTCTAATAGAGTGTCGCATAAGATATTTTCATTATTTACAAGAAAATACCTATAACGCACATTATATATGTGTGTGAGCTAGAATTAGCGATAGGACACATCAGATAATGTCAATATAACATCAGAATTTCAAGAAAGTAATTAGTAAGCTGAATGAATATTTCAATAAGCATCTTGAAGTCTAGAATGTGAATGTGTAAAGGCTGATAAGCTGAGATGTTACAAATACTGTAGGATATTAACTAATAAGGTTTACTCAATGGTTTAAACATTATCTGATCTTACTAACACCATTAACTGAACTGTAATAATACTAAACTGTATCTAGATTTCATTTTAATTAATCACAACTACCAATTTGAGAATACAATTGAAATAGAAGCAAATCATTATCTCTTTATCCCCAAAGTAAATGTTTGCAATATTAAGGAGAGACATTGTCTTGCATTCAAAGTTAGATGTTTGTTTCCTTATTAAAAGTTGCCAAACAGAATTTATACATTGAATCATTTTAATTTTGGCAAATAAGACAATGTCTAAATTCTTTCGATAACCTTTTATTTAATAAAAGACATAGGGGAAATTGTCAAATATGAACCACAACAAAAAGTAAGAAGTTAAATATTTTGGTAACAATGACCAGATATTTAATTAGATTCAATAGAATACATCTGATTGGCTTACTCTCCACACTTATTCAGTTCTTTTTAAGGATACTACAATCATTTATTTTCATTCAAACTTATTGAATCTTTATGAACTCAAGTCTTTTTAAACTCTTACATTCTATACAATAAGACATGCATTTAACACATAAAAAAACCCAAAAATCTTATTTATCTATGTCTGCATTAATCAACATTTTAAAAAGAAATATCAATATCCTTTGCCTTACCCAACAGATTTTTTCTCTTCTAAGAGGACATGAACAGGTAAAGAAAAGAAGCTAATAGGCTATATATAATTTCTTAATGAGAATGTTAACATCAATTTATATTATTGAAAGGAAATAAAGGGGGGTCCTATTTTTCACATGGAAATTGCACATGTTTAAGAAAATTATATTAAATAAGAAAAGGTTTTATTTCAGAAGAAAAATAGGTGGATCAAAACTTCTGTTCAACTTAGCATGTCAGCAGAGGAAGTACTCTAATGAAGATTCATTTCTATATTTATTAGAGCCGTGGGAAAGGTCAAAATATCCTCTTCAAAATATTTGTATCTGTTCTATTCTTAAACAACTTTTAACTGTTTATTTATTTTTCAACTAACTAGAAATTTCAATATTTTTATTGCAATGCTCCAGTGCATTTTGGAACAAGAGAAGAATTAAAATTATTCTTAAGGATATCCGTCTGTTAAAATATTATATTTGACAAATATTTTTAATCTATATCACATTAATGTAAATATCAACGATTACACTACCAGCACCAAAACATAAAAAAAAAAAAAAAAAGTATTTAAAAAAGAAATTTGTAGGCACTATTAAACAAATGTACCAGTATAATGTAAAATAACTAACATACTACATATAACAAGGATTAAAATTATACTTTGAAACATGGAAGCAGCATCTACAATTGAGAAGAGACCTTTAGGCAAAGACAAAAGTTTTATATAATAATAATAATGAAATCATTGTGTACAGTGCTCAGGTGCACTACAACTCATGTTAGTGAAAAAGAAAACAGAACACTATTACCAACAGGGAAGTGGCCATGTTTAGTATGCAGAAAGAAAGTAGGTAGGAACTCTATAAGAACTCTATACTGTGTACTAAATGTAAACAATGAGTACACAAAAAGGGCAGTGGGATATCAGATAGGCTGACAGAAAAGAAGGATCTCATATGTAGTAGATGCACAGGAATAGTTAGCAGTAAGAGCATTGAAGAAATTATTCTTTCAACTGCCCAGAAAGCTTGCTAGAAGTAGTTGATAGTTTCTGTTACCTAGGTGAGCTAATCAACAATGAAGTGGGTGTTGCAAAAGCACAGTAAGGATGAGATGGAAAAAAGTTCAGGTAGCTATTACTTCTGTTGGGGGGAATAAAGGGCTTCTCTCTATGAATGAAGGATAGACTGTATGATGTTTGTGTACAAAGTGCAATGTAGCAACACATGGGTGCTGAATATGGAGGATATACAAAGGTTGGAAAGAAATGTGGTGAGCATGCTCCACTGGATGTGTAATGTTAGCATGCATAAACGACAGGGCATAAGTGTGCTGAGAAAAAAACTTGGCATTAGAAGTATCAGCTGTGTGTGCAAGAAAGAAGATTGTGCTGGTATGGACATGTGATGTGTATGAAAAATGATAGTTGGGTGAAAAAATGTTAAACAATTAGGTGCAGGGATGGCTGTGTGGTTAAGGAGTTCACTTCACAACCACGTGGTTTTGGGTTCAGTCCCACTGTGTGGCACCTTGGGCAACTGTCTTCTACTATAGCCTCAGGCCAACCAATGCCTTGTGAGTGAATTTGGTGGACGGAAACTGTAGAAGCCTGTCATATATATATATGTATATGTCTGTGTGTTTGTGTTTGTTTATGTCCAATAAATTAATGGTTTGGCTAAGATATCGATAGAATAAGTACCAGACTTAAAAAAATAAGTACTGGAGTCTATCTGATCGACTAAAACCCTTCAAGATAGTGCCCAAGCATGGCCGCAGTCCAATGACTGAAACAAATAAAAGAATGCAAATGGAAGGAGCCTGTGGAAGAGGAAGACCATAGAAAATGTGGGAAGAAGTGGTGTGAGCTGATCTCAGGACACTGAGCTTCACAAAGGAGATGATGAAGGACTGCTGTGAGTGGAGAGATGCTGTGTTGGAATGGACTCATTCAACTCCTGCCAGCATGAAAAAGTGGATGTAAATTCATGATGATGACGAATAACTGAATTTGTCAGTTTTTAATGGCTATGCAATTGTTTGTACATTTAGGACTAGTGTATGAAAATATGCTAGAGAAATAGCAAATGAAAGATTTATCAGCAGAGATGTTATTTTTCTCCTTTCTTGAAGAGATAAGAAATGTCGCTAAAAAAGTTGAATGCTTGAATAAACTGAGTAATAAATTCTTTAGCAAGATACTGTGTCTAAACAGAAGCTCGCATACTGATAATATCAACTTAAAAAAAATAGTTTTAAGTCTAAGTCTTTTATCAAATTTTATATTTTTTAACGAGATATATTGCACTATAAAACAATGGCTTAGTAGTGAAGATACTGACTTGTTGTTTAACCCAGTGCAGCCCTGATCAAGCAAACCTATGATCAAAGGTTCCCCAGTTGTAACCACACGTCTTTTATTGAAATAATACTCAATAGTACTCTTGAGATAGTACTACATTGTCCAATGTATCCTTCCTTTTCTAGGACAGTAGAGTATGATTCGAGAGAAATTTGGCTGCTATTTCTAGTAGGTTGTGTAACTTCATAGAAGCTCTCTTATGTCTCATAGTTTTAAGCAATGTGACAGTATTTGGTCTTCTTGAGTGAGATACTAATCTACAATTGCTTATATCTAATTACATGCAGTATTTTAATAAAAATACACAGCTGTAAACACCTGCTTTAAAAACAAACTTAACCTGCAAGCACAGTCACTCAATATGCTAGAAATAACAGCCAAATGTTGCTCAAGTCACACCCTACTGTCTTAAAAAAGTACACATTGGATAATGTGGCCCTGGGTGCACTCTGCTGAGAAAAAGACAAGATGGCCATGACTCGAATGCTTTTGATCATAGGACTGCCCAATTAGGGTTGACCTGAGGCTAAACAATAATAACAACCACCCATGCCCATATTACTTCAGGCTATAATATGGCTTATATTGTGATCTATAAAATGCATGCCTGAAAACTGTTCTTACTTTTATAGTAAAAATATCTATGACATTTATACAGTTCAAATCCATTCAAAAATTAGTTGCAGCAGTAACAATAGCTCTTTTCTGGATTCCAAGAATTGCTTACTGTAATTAGATGCTAATTAGTAACTGTAATTTGATAGTTTGAATAATTCAAGCTTTTTTACTTATATAGCTTTTAGGTCTTTCATTTAAGGTGTTATCCTTGAAGAAATCTATGAGTATCATTGTTAGAAATTAGAATAGAGAAATGAATTAGAATAGAGGCTTCTCAAAGCCTGATGTTGCCTAATACTTTAATATTGGCACTGTTTTCTGTCCTTTTAGACAGCATATGCAAATACACAAGTTGTCCAATGAATACATTAATTAACAAATATAAAAAAACAAATTAATTTAATTTAGACCATCAACACTTATATAATCTTGAAAGAGTTCAGTATATTAATACAGACTATTTTCCTCCAAACACCATCCCACTCACTGGGGATAAAAAAAATAAATATATATCTACTGCTTTTACAGATAAGAGAAATAAGAAACTATATAAAATAAATGTCAACTTTCTAAGAGATAGTTTTTTAAAAACACACCTCTTTTTCAATATCAGATTTAATTGAGGTAAACAAAATAGAAGCTGTGCTAGAGTGTTATGTAAAAAATAGATTGCATGTTTATGTAATTACCAAATTCTTCTTGCATGATAAAAATAGAACAATTTAGCCATTTTAGCCACATTAGATATTATGCTTTCTCAATCTAAAGGCTTAGGTATTTTTCTCCTCTTTCAAAGATTATACCAATAAGAATGAATGATGCATTTAGTACTTTAACACATTTGTAATTAACAGTACAACTTTAATAAAATGGCATACTGTAATGGAATTAGTAATGTAAATAGTGGAACTTAATTATTCTGTCCCATTTGATTATCTTTGCATACTGATAATTAAACAACAATACAAATAATATCTAATTAGAAAAAGAAAAGAAACTTTAACAAATGAGAAAATATTTCCATTTCTAGTTAGACAATGAAAATTACAAAAATATTTAAAACTATTTTCCTCTTTATTTTTAACCCTTTTTGGATGACAGTTATAGTTTTCCATTCAAATTCCCTATTTTTTTAATGTAGTTGCAAAATGTCTCTGGATTATTTAGTCACAAATCAACACTGGAGTCAATGAATCAACAATGTTAGTGTAACATCCATCTCTCTTCTATGCTGACATGACTGGACAGATCTGCACAACATATTTTGATGTATCACAACTAAGTTATCAATATTATTTTAATTCAAACAAAGAATTATTTAATCGCATGAACCAATCAAAATATTGATTACTGCAGATAACTAAATGCCTTTCATAAGAATAAAATATTTGTATATTTTATGTTAAGTATTAGTTTTAAGATACAAATTATAAACAATCCCCATAACACTATTTTATTAATACAGAAATTAAGTGAAATTCTCCTCTATGCTCTAAATTTATGATCTCTTTTCTTACTATGTTTCAATAGAACAAAGACTCAGTGGACATTGCCAGATGATTTGAGTCATCTTCCCCGCACTGCTCGTCCTCAGAAAATTCTTTTCTCTCTCTCTCTCTCTCTATCTGTGCTCTTACTCTGCTATTACTTCAGGATATAGAAATATGCAACTGTGTTACATGTTTCAAATAATAAAGGGAGAAGAGCTCTCAGACCATACCAACGACTGGTAAATGAATTTCAGATTCAATATTTCTAAGGTGATATAGTTGATAAAAAATTAGTGCTACTACTACCATTCTAAGTCTCTTTTACTCATCACTGACAGAATTTGCTTTTGTATATCACATACCATGTATCTTTTACACTTGAGAACTTAGGAAAAAAGCAAAGTTCAAGATATCAGCAAAACTTTCAGCTATATATATATATAAAAAGAAAGAAAAATCTTCAGAGGCAAATCTGCTTGCCTACAAGCTCCATTCATCGTCTAGATTGTAAGTCTGTTTATATGTAACTCCATTACTGTGTGTATCAAATAAACTCTTTAACTATAATCTAAACTTCAGATTACCTGAAGACTCAGTGACTTCTCTAGCTCACATTTACTTTAACAATGTACTCTTACCTCCAACTACATTGATTCCTATGCTACTGACAACTTTGTACTCATACCTCACTTCCTATGCATACACATTAACCTACAAGCAACTTTTGCATCTCCTTCCAGGCCTCAATGAAAAGGAATCTGCAGAAAGAAACATCCCAGTTTAAACTCCTTTGACAGGGCAAAAAACAGAAGTACTACGACAAAACTGACAACACAAAGTTATCTGGTCTAACACGAGATATTTAAAAGAAAAAAAAAGAGTTACTGGATCCTTGAGAGAGCTAGGTCAAAGAACTTTGAAAATATTAAAGTTATGTCTAAATGGAGAACAGGCAGACACCTCTAACAGATTGGCAGAATAAATTAGCATTCAAACCATTATTAAACACTAATTCTTAAATGTTAGTATTTTTTTTATTGAACTAAATCAATCTAATACTTTGTTTTCAATTAATTCTTTATTAACTTTATGTTTTCTATTAACAATTTAATAATTGCTAATAAGTGCCACAGAACAAGTGTAATAAAATTGAAAAAAAAATCATGAAGCTTAATCTCAAATCAGAGAAAGGATGATGAATTCTTCTCTCATTCTAACAGACGCAGCTAATATTTTACAGCATAGAGTTAACTTTTTCATAAAATCACAGTTACATCAATCAAACTAAATCTACTTAGTGAACTCCGTTTCTTCCATTCTTAATTTTTTGATTACTATAGCAAATGTGAGAATATTTTTGATATGATGCTTGTGTTTGCAAAACAAATTTTTTTTTTTTTTGAATCAACAAGGTCAACAACGGGCAATGACACGTTATTCATAGTTAGAGAATAGAAACAGAAAAAACTTTTCAGCATTTGGATCATTTATAAAGTGAACCCCAGGAATGCCAACTTCACAAAGAATGCTAAAATGGTAAAGCTAGACAGAGTATTTTCAGATTACCAATGGAAAGTAGTTTATAATTTCAAATACTTGTAATGAAAATAAGTATTACATAAATAGGGGAATGGAATCACTGGATGGAAGAAATGTGATGCATGCATTTCTCTGTCATTGACAACATACTGTTTTCTGTAAAATCTCTTCGGTCTCCCAAATGCAGGATTACCCGAGACAAAAGTTGTTTTAAGTATCTCCTATGGCCTTTTAAATTTATAGGTTTGTTATTAAAAGGTATAGCATTTATGACAATGACAAACAGTAAAATTTAGTTCATTAGACACCAAGGAGTAGTAAAAAGAAAATTGAAACTAAAAGTAGAGAAAGCTGATTTTATTAATATTGCTCTCTTACTTTTTAAGTACATTCAGTGTCTGATTAAATTCTAGAATGCTATCTTGCTTGGTTATTAAAATTAAGGTGGTGAATTGGTAGAGTTGTTAGAGCATTGGATAAAATAACTTGCAGTATTTATTCCGGCTCACTGCACTCTGAGTTCAAATCCTGCCAAGATTAACTTTCCCTTTCATCCTTTTGGAGTAGATAAATAAAGTACCAGTCTAGGGTGGTGGACTGGCGGAATCGTTAGAGCATCAGACGGGATACATTGTGGTATTTGTTCCGGCTCCTTGCATTCTGAGTTTGAATCCTGCTGTGGCCTACTTGATTGGTAGACTTAATCCATCACCCGGTATAACACCACCATCTGGCTCTTGGATGCCTTTACCAGAGCTTACTCTGTTGCAAGCATTTGGGTTAGGTCTCCGGTCTGAAGGTACATTCCTCTCTCCCTCCCACTAGTCTTAGAGGCCCTGAAAAAAAGGGTGATGGACACTGTCTTTCCTCCTGACTAACCAAAAAAAAAAATATTACAAACTAAAAGCATTCACGAAAAAAAATACAAATAGGTTAGTATAAAAATGGATTATCTTAATTTACACAAAATACAGTGATTGGTGAAGCCATGGCAAAGAGCATGTTTTGGAGATACTAGTTAAATCATTCAGATTGCTGAATTTTAAATTTGGTGCCATTAACAAAATAGCAAACACTTGTTTATCCTTTCAGACATGTCACATTCCTAAAATCCCACAGAAAAAGTTCTCTTCAAGATACTTATTCTTACTTTAAGTGAATAGAAACTAAATAGTTCTGATGTAGGAAAGTAATTTATTTTTTATTAACCACTTAACGAATTTGCCCGAATTATCTCGGCCTCCACATGTTCCATTTTTACTAGTTTTTAAAAATAAATGAGATGGTTAAGTGGTTAAGTAAAGTGGAGTAAAGAATAGCACAAGTTCAATCCTTTTTTTTTCCATCTCTGGTCATATAATATATATATATATATATATATGACCAATGTGTGTGTGTGTGTGTGTTTGTGCGTGCGTGTATATATATATATATATATATATATATAACACTTTGAAGTAGATGTTAAGTGTAACTTAAGGAAACAGCTACTCATAAAAAGTATTCAATCCATGAAGTCGGTAGTGTTGATACATAAATTACTTATGTAAATCTGTAAGATATTTTAATATGTTTCAATACATTTCTGGATTTTCTGAAAAGTACCTTTGGGAAAATACGGAAATGTATTGAAACATGTACATCTGTAAGGTATTTCAATAAATAATTTGTGTGTGTGTGTGTGTGTGTCTGTGTGGTGGTAGTAGTATTCACAGTAAAGACAGGAAGGAAAGATTTCAACGAACTATTACCTCTATTGACAACAAAGGGTTTTTACTCCCTGAGCAAAAGACAGATTGTATAACACGTGTGTAAGGAGTGCAATGGAACATGGTAGCAAGACATGGGTATTGAACGCAGAAGATGTGTGAATGCTGGTTAGAAATATGAGGTGAGCATGCTCTGCTGGATGTGTAATGTCAGTACAGGTGAGCTGACAGAAAAACTGGGCACCAAACGAATCAGCCATAGTGTGCAAGGGAAAAAGACTGCACTGGTACAGACATGTGATGTGTATGAATGATAACAATTGGGTGAAAAAGTGTAAAACGATCAAAGTAGAAGGAGCCTGTGACAGAGAAAGTATGAAGATGTGTTGGAAAAGGTGGTGAGGTCTGATCTCAGGATGCTGGACTCTATGAAAGAGATAACAAACGAACATGACAAGTGGTAAGACACTGTGCTGGAACAAACCCATACAACACATGCCAGCATGGAAAAACAGACATACGATGATATATAAAAGAGAAAGAGGTGTGCACTGTACAGTGTGTGTGTGTGTGGTGTGCAGTGTGCAGTATGTGGTGTGCAGTGTGTGTGTGGTGTGCAGTGTGTGGTGTGCAGTGTGTGTGTGGTGTGCAGTGTGGGGTGTGCAGTGTGTGGTGTGCAGTGTGTGTGTGTGCAGTATGTGGTGTGCAGTGTGTGGTGTGCAGTGTGTGTGTCTGTGTGTGTATGTGTTATGTCAAGTTGTGTTTATACCTACTCTCTCTCACAAACAGACCTAACTGCTAGAATTTGCAGAACAGGGTATTTCAATGTATACACTCCGTGCTCCCATTTATAAGGATTAACCAAGAACAACCAGTGAATTTAGATTGGTATATGCAAAGTTATATTAGTGTAAAGAAAAGGAAACCTGAAGCAGATACAGTTGAATGTCAATTGCTGGGGTTCACTCATACTTCACTACAAGTCGTAGAGGCATGTGTTTCACCAGGATCACTGAGACAGAATGCTCAGAGTATCAACATGAAGTGGGTTAATGAAATGTTGGGGTATGCTATAAGGTTGAGGCATGCAAGATAGCACATGCATTGTGCTTCATGAGAATTCTAGTGAGACCTATACTTTTTTTGAATAATTTTTCAAGTTAGTCAGGAGAGGAGAGACAATGGCCATGACCTTTGACAGTGGATACTGATGTTTAACTTGATCATCTACAGGTCAATATTTGCAGGAAATGCATGGGTGGGGAGGAAATTCCAGATGATTGTAGTTCTGGTGATGAAGGACTGGAATGCTAGTGGAAGGGATGAGTGTTGAACTCAGCTATCCTAAAGTGAATTAGAAATCTGAAGTTCATGAAAGGGCTCCAATAACATTTTCATTAGTAATCTATAAAGTAGTGTCACAAAGAATATCATGTAAGATTTTCTTTTTATACAATTCCATTTACATTGCTCCCCAGTCTAATACTTCACCTCTAAGATAATGTTTGGCAGTAATTATCTTAGTTATTATATAATTTGACATATTTAAATAGAATATAATGAATGTGAGATTAACCATCTGGAACTTCAGATGTTTAGTTATATACATTGTTTTTAACAAACATGATAGTGACATGAATTAACTAAATCAGCCTTAATGAAGCTGAAAATGTAACAATTTTCTTTTCAATTAAAACAAATCATTATAAAAAAAAAAGCTTTTCTTTTCTTCTTTCAATGTAAACGATTAACTAATTAGTTTTTACTATTAACAATACTTTTTCTAATTTTAGAAAAAAAAAAAAAAAAAACTTTTTCAGGTGACCATTGTTAAATGTACATCTGGAAGAAGTAGACAAAGCTGCATAGAGTAATGTCAACAGAAAGACAACTTTGTAAAAACAAATAAAAAAAATAAAAACAAAAAAAGGAAATTAAGAGAATCTATGGTTTATGCTATTGTTATTTGCCTTTTTTTTTACAATCATATTTCCCCACTCAAACAAGTCCCCTTCTTCACAATTCTGACATTTCTAATCTTAGGTATTTAAACTGTAGTCACAGTCAATCTCTTTAGTGAAGCCTCAACACTGGAAATACTTTGTATCTTAAAAAAAAAAGTTTAGATAATGCAAATGGTTTTGCACCTGCATAAAAGTAATATTGGTAAAGATGGTAGTGGTGGTGGTGGTGGTGGTGGCAGATTCACACCTGGCAGAAGAAAAATCTGTTTCTCATTGGAAAAATCATTTTATAAAATTAAAAATATAAAAAGAGGAGAAAAAGTAACTGATGTCAAAAAGAAAAGAAAAAGTTAGAAATATTATTACAGATATAGCAATTAACACTTCCTGAAGAAAAAAAAAGAAAAAGGAAAACCCCTAATTTTTATCTGATAACCTTTTTCGGTTAACATTATTTCCTTGCCAGGTGATATCTATCAGTTTCTTATTTTCTTTACAACTTTACCATCAATCACACTTATATAACCAGTTTTGTACATTTGATAATCATCAGATGTTTATTTGGTGTTTTATTTTGAACACGTCACCTCTAAGATAGTTTCCTAGTTGATACCAGGCAAATTATTTAATTGAAGTGTTTTTTATGGATGCGATTAACAGTCTGAATGAGTAACATGAAATCTTTGGGTTTAATTAATTTTAACAAATGACAGCTAACAAGCAAACATCAACGAGCTGAATACCTGATTTTTATTTTTTAATGTAGATAGACTTGTGTACAAACACTAACTGTACAATTCTTGACAGAATTTGATTTACATCCAATGGCAAGGTTTCTACAACAGAAATCCTCAGTTACTGTATTATATACTATCCATAACTCAGTAGAACATGAAAAAGACTAACATAGCTTTGACAGGAACAGAAACCAGGGCAATAAGAGCCCATGCATAAGCTGGTGTTCAGTCAAGCCACTGAGGGAGTCACTACATGGTCATTTAACCCACTAAAAATAGCAGTCAAATCGCCCTCAAATCACATTATACCATATTCAAAAAAGGCAGAACACATTGGATAATGTACTCCTATATATACTATGCCTGAAAAAGAAAAAAGATTAGATGGTTATGGCTAGAATGCCTTCAATCATGTTTATTTGATCAGGACTGTCCTAAGGCAACAACAACTTTGCTTACAGTAGTGTTTAGTACCTAATGTTCAGCTAGACAAGGTTTTGGTTGGAATAAGTGTCTTGCTCGAGTGTCACAGAGCAGCATTAGTGATACAATAAAAATTTGCAATCCTTCAAACTAGCACTTCATCTACTTGACATTGCAACACCTATCTTGTTTAACCCATCTTTCTCTTATACTATCAAACTTTATATAATATACTATTAGAATTAATTACTTTCTTGAGAGAGATTATACAACTCTCCACTTTCTCAAATAACCTTTAACAGAAAATATAGATTTGATATTCAATATAATGAATTAACTCCTCTTTTAAATCATGTCAATGTTCTCTTTTAGCTTCTATATATGTCATCACCATAGTTAAATTGTCCACATTAACAAAATTTAATGGACATACACAGCAATCTAATACCCTTATTACAGATTACTTTTACAAGTGAGAAGTAAACTTCTTTTGAATTTGTATAGAAATAAATCACCCATCATTATATACTAAATGACACTAGTAAATTAATCTTTTGCTTAACTGATAACAGGCTTTAAGACTTTAATTTTGCAGATAAGCAAATATCAAGAAGTAAACATGAGAAAGTAATTGTAAATAACTATAAATTAATGACACTGTTAGATTAGTCATTCTGAAATTGTTTTTGAAATCTGCAAATTAAGCTGCAGGGCAAAATTTACCCATTTTATTTATTGCATATCTAAGGAACTGTATTTCTTAAACTCAATGAATTCTTAAATTGGAAGTCTCAAAACACTGAAGCTGAAACAATTGGATTGGAAACAACAACTCTTAGCATACAATTTTAAGCTCAGAAAAAGTGCGAGTAGGCAACAGAACTGATGCAATTGCTAAATGTCATAATCTTTATCATCAGTATCATCAATATTGCTATCTCAAGTTACATATAATTTCTATTCTTTCATGAAAAATAAAATTTAAAAACATTGCAAAATAAGTATTGTTGCAGCTAGCAGTAAATAAACAACGGGCCTGGAATGACATTAAATTTCCCATTTTCAGCATTTTGTAGCAGTGAGCTTTGTAACAATTGTTTTATTTTTTTTAAACCAATTTACATAATTTTTATCAGAAGAAATTTTATAAAAGTAAAAAATAAGAAAAAAGAAATCCTAATAACATTTTTCTTACAATAGACATATGAAGTTCAAATCTATTTAACAATTGAGCTTTGCTAGTAATGGAAAGATAAGCAATGTCAACAGTAAAATCTCCTCACTTTCATCACACGTACATACATGAGCATGTGCACACCAAGTTGTTGAAGGATACTTGATTTATCTTTTCCTTGCTAATTACATGGTGTCTACTGCTGGTGAGAACAATCAGATTCTGATCAATAATTCTGTGTTTCCAGAGTTTATCAATCATGAGATCTTTTAAGCAAACCTTTGGGCAGTAGAGTCCAGGCCTTTCTGCCAAAGATTGCACACCCTGGGACACACACTCTCCCATGTGTACACTCCAAATAGTGACTGGGAAGAATTCAAACAGAACATTAACTGCACTGTCAAGTTATTCTTGTCCTCCAGTCTAAGAGGGTTTGCAAATGGCATGGGGATTGTCTACTCAGCAGATTAACTTTTAAAAAAAAGAATAAAAATAATGCTATTATATTATTCTTATCTAGCACACAGACTAAACAGATGAATAAAGCAACATTTTAAATACAGTATTCTTTGACAGAACATTTGATATTCAAATGGGTTTCAATCACTTCCTTTCACAGCATTATGAATTGAAGTATTAGGTTTCTGAAGTTCAAGAGAGTGCAATTTCAATTCACAGCAATGGCATTCATTTATTCAGCTTCTTTAACAACAGATAAGTGTATAAAATACCTCTCAGTTAATAAATAAATTCCTCTATAATGACAGGCACTGATGTGTGCCCTTGGGCAAGTTATTTCATTTTATGAGTCTGTGAAGATGAAGATTGTGTATCAAGGAAAGAGTGGTAGTCATCAAACTGAATGAAAATTGACAAGAAATTAGTTAAAATACTCAAATTATCAAGGCTTCCACAATGTTTAACTCTTTTGAAAGCAACTTGCCTGAGACTTCCTTGGTCTCACGTTACCAATACACTTGATATCTATATATAAATATTCATAATTGAATTAAAATCTACATATGACAGAGTCTCACATATGTAATATACGGAGTTGAAAAACTGAGATTAACTGACTATTTTTGCAATTAGAAGAAAAAAAACTCCCTCTCAATGTGTTTAAAATCTAAAAACAAGCAAGTGAGATAACTCCAATATCAGCTAATCCAAGATTTTAAACACCCCTAGAGGGAGCTGTCTTCTAATTGCAAGGATAATCTCAGTTAACTGAAGATTTTAGACTCTACAGTATGTGTATTTTTAGCATGTAGAACGCCCCCCCAAGGTATTTTCCCTCAGCCCTATTATTAGAATTAAAATCTCATTTTTACATAAATAGTAAAGCAAGATTTCCAGGACATAATATTTCATTGTTTTATGTAAGAAAATAGCATAATATAATAATAAATAATCTTTTATTATAATGATTTCTTATTACAATTATTTTACTAAATTCTAATTCTTGAATATTTTAAATATTAATTGAAACATGCAGTTCTGTGCTTGCTACAAATACAGGGTTAATGATTTAGAGTGAGGTGTCAACAGCTAACCCCCCCCCACACACACACACAAAAAAAAATGGTTAAAAGGTATGGAAAATGAGAATATAAAAAATATTAAAATGCTATAAAAATTAGTCTAAAAGGCTTTCTGGAGTCATTATTAGACATTCTGATATTTCATATTGTTCAGCAAGTTTCACCTCACAAAATGTTCTGTAGAAATGAGATTTCTTAGAAACTGCTTCCATCTATAAAATAAGATGACCTGATTTGATTTGGACCTGATTTGGAGAGTTCCAAGTAAAGATAAATTAGAGGTTATCAAAGTAAAGGTGAACTAACAGTTTTCATAAAATAATCATGGAAGGCCTGTTAAGATTATGGCTACTGCACCTTACTCCTGACTAAACATTAAAAAAAGAAAAAGATGAACCAACTTCAGAGTTGAAGAGTCTTAATGAACCTTAGATATATCAATTGAAAAGTACATAATAGATTTTAATTATATGACTTACTGTTATGAAAATAGTTTGGAATAACAAAAGGAATCTAGTCTTTAGAGATTAGCATATAACTTTCCTTTTGCCGTTTTATAACTTTTTATTTATTTAATTTTTTTTTGGCAAATTTAAACATTTGAATATTATTGGGGCACTTGTTTTTGAAGCTGGGATACTCTTCCTATTGCTAAGTGAATGCTATTGTCAGTAAAGCTAATTTAGATGCATATGCTTGATTCAAGGGCATAACATTTTGGTTACAGTACAGGGTGTGCCAATTATTTGAGAACAGAGCTTTTAATGGGCCATAAATGGAAGACTACCTAACGTAATATAATGTAGCATGTGCCAAATTTGAACTTCCTCATTTCTCTTTCAGACACATTGACAGCATTAACATGGCAGATTCTAATCTGACACAGGAAATGAAAAGGCATGCTATGCTTGTGGCTCTAGCCACCAACCACAGTGACTCGGAGATCACCAGCTTCTTGAACATGGTCAGGTCCTTCGTGTTCAAGGTCAGGAAAGAGCTGGAGGTCTCTGGTAGGGACAGGTCATCTGTGGCCAAGAGAAAGAAACAGTCTCAGTAGTCAGATGCTATTTATTAGGACAGCCGAGTTCATCCAGCAGGTCCAAGACATCATCAACGACAACCCCAGCAAGTCAATGAGGGCTATTACCGAACAGCTCAAAGAGGCAGAGTCCACTATTGGGCGTGTGGTGCACAGGGATATCAGGTACAAGTCCTATGTGATGAGGAGAGGGTGTATGACCTAGTCGAGGTGCTTGCTGAACAAGCTGAAGCACCCTAAAACCCCATCATTGTCTGGTTCTTCTCCGATGAGAAGGTGAACAGGAGGAACAACAAGAGTCTCTGCACAGATGCCACAGAGGTACCTACAGGGATGAACACCAGGTTCCTATCATCTGTGATCATCCCGAGTGTTATGAGCAATTAAGGTCATGTCATGCTGCCTCACTTTTTCCGGCAGGGCCTCAGGGTCAATGCCCTCTTCTACATCAAGGTGCTGGACATGATGGTCCAGCCCTGGATCAAGAGGTTAGCCCAGATAAGGCTGTACATGTTCCAGTAGGACTCTGCTCCCTCCCACATGGCCCTTGCAACTCAGTAGTAGCTGGCCGAGAATGTGACCCCTATCATATGGACTCCTAGCTCTCCTGATTTGAACCCCCTGGACTACTATGTCTGAGGCTACTATGACATCCCATAATTTTATTTTTATCATACAGGATGGCTTTGATAATTTGGTAAATTTACTCTATGACTACCATTTTAACACCATATCTTACTTAGCCACATTCTAATTCCATGATATTTAATGACTTTGGCATACCTTTGTGGCTGTCATCTACTATCATATAATCCCGTCATCTATCATCAAATCACCAGCTGATAGCATCTGATACCTCTAATCTTTACCCCCACCCATTAAACTACCCAAAGTTTAGTTGTCTCATATGTACCTCGACAACTATGCTCATAACATTGCTAAATAGTCACTGCAGATCTGTCTTTACTTTCTATATTTCATTACTACTAAGCAGTGAACTTTTAACACATACCATACAGTTAGCCTTGAGTATAAAAAGAAAATATTTATCTTAACAGAAGTTCTCCAAATTCTTTTCAGTTACTATATACTAAAGGTTGTAGTTCATAGTGTTGCAATTTCTGCACTCAACTAGTGAACCATTTCTTTGAACTGCATTGGAAACAACATTTATCTACTCTTCTCATGTATTCTTGGTAGCTATTCACTCATCATTGCTAAGCAATAGAGGCTCCAAGCACTAAAACTTGCATGCATAGATGAGCCAATGAAAGAACCTCTATATAGTCACTTGACCTGCTAGAAATAGCAACCAAATTTCCCTGAAATAACACCCTACCGTCTTTAAAAAGGAGTATTAGTTAATGTAATCCACTACCTGCAAAAAAAAAAAAAAAAAGGAGGCATTGGTCATGGCTTGAACACCTTTGATTGTAGGTCTGCTCTCAATTTGCCCAAACAGTAAAAAAGAATGGACAAGTTAAACGATTTTACAAGGCAATCTTTTATAAATTAATGTAGTAATTGAAAACATGATTATATAGTTGATTTATCACTACTACTGAGTCTGCACAATCTTTGAGTAAAAGGAAGTGATTATCATCAAGATAGTTATGGCTACATAAACTAGTTGGATATTGAAATTACAAAAAGCCAGAGTTGAGTCAAAATTTTAGGAAAAAAGTGTTAGTAAACTTTGGGTTAGACAAATCATTATAATTACTCTTTTACTGGTTTCAGTTATTTGACTGCGGCCATGCTGGGGCACCGCCTTGGCGGTCGATTAGATCGACCCCAGTACTTATTCTATCGGTCTCTATTGCCGAACAGATACGGAGACAAACACACACACATATATACATATATATATATATATATATATATATATATAAAAAGCGATGATGATATATATACATACGACGGGCTTCTGCAGTTTCCGTCTACCAAATTCACTCACAAGGCATTGGTCAGCCTGAGGCTATTGTAGAAGACACTTGCCCAAGGTGCCACGCAGTGGGACTGAACCCGAAGCCACGTGGTTGCAAAGCGAATTCCTTAACCACACAGCCTATTGCCATGTTTTTTTTTTTTTTTTTTTTTCTTTC
>JAOPJM010001291.1:35431271-35449610 GCA_027124095.1 Muusoctopus leioderma
ACTGGTACTTTATTTTATCGACCCCGGAAGGATGAAAGGAAAAGTTGACCTCGGCGGGATTTGAACTCAGAGTGCAGGGAGACAGGTTGAAGTCTTCACAATTCTAAGACATTTCTATAGTTAGTGTGTGTGTGTGTGTGTGTGTGTGTATGTATCTCTATCTTTCTCTCTAGTTAAACATATTCCCATCCCCCTGTGGTTACTTTTAAACTTCTATAGCAGATTAAGTCATTAAAATATTTTATTCACTGCAGGCTATTTTCTAATGGAGTCCTGCCTGAAACATAAAAATTCTCTTCTTAAAGCACACTAACTTCTTCCATTTAAAAAAAAGCAAAAAACTATTGAACTGATATTTGCCAACACAGAAAATACAGCAGTTCTATGAATTCTAGTGTTTAATTTTATTCTCAGATACTATTTTCTCCTGAAGATTATTTCCTGATATAATATTTCTAGAGAATAAAATAGTTAATTTAGGGCATCCCGTTCAAGGGAAAATAAAAGGGTCAGCTAGTAATGCAGGGTTTTAGGGATTCATAAGTTCACTTGGCATGGGAACAGGAAGCTGGCAGGAAGAGTAATAGTAGTAGCTTTCATCAATATACATAAGTTTCCCCAGATGAAAGCATACACTTAAAAGAGTAGTGAGTGGGGATGTAAAATATAGAGGGGACAGATAGAAAGATATATTTGATTTCCAACAATAATATAATATAAAAGTATATATAAAAGACAATCAAAAAGGCAATGTTCTTGGCCTAAGTTGTCTTCCAGAACACTCCTTTTTGAAAAGAAAAACTAAGAAATAATTTAAATAAAAAAAAAGGATAACAAATTTGAGTAAAATCAAGAAATTTAAAAAGAAAACACAAAAAGCACAATGAGAAAAAATACTTAATATGAGACAGAGAGAGATAGCTTCATGTGCCCTACAGTTTCCACTTATGATTCTGTTGCAAATGTTTAATAGTAATTATAGGTATTCTAGTTTGAGGGATGATGAGATAACATCCCTTACATATTTGTTTTATAAATTATCTTTTTGAGGAAGTGTGTTTTCATAGATTTTTGCAGGTATGTTTGCACAGAGACATGGAACACTTTAATTTCTATTCTACCTAGTGGTTGGTCTGCAATTGAACCAGCCTTGACAATGCTTCAAAAAGAATTTGGTATCAGTCAAGTTATATATAATAGGGAGATATAATTTATTTGAAACAAATCATAGTCAGAATGCCAGATTTCTTCAGTGGGACTATTAAATTTTTCTTGTGTTTTATTGGTGTCATTTAGTACAGATTTCTTTGCTTTCCCACAAATATGGCTGCTCAATACAAGGATATTAATACCTTCATAGTTGAAGTTAAAGTTAAAGTTCTCCCTGAGCCTACGTGGCCCATTAGGCTGGAGCTTATCCCGGTTCCAAGTGGTGCTAAGCAAACTGAGAGTGCAAGACGCCAGTACTCATTTTCAGCTGAGTGGACTGGATCAACATGAAGTAATGTGCCTTCCTCAAGGACACAATGTGCGTCCCGGACTGGGAATCAAACCTGCGATCTTTCAATCATGAGCCCAGTAGCCTAACCACTAAGCCACGCGCCTTCATAGAGTGGGGAATTTTTGCATCTTTATAGCAAAGATAACGTTTAAGATTTTTAGATTGATTAGTCTGTTTTTCTGTGGACATTGACCTGCAGATGTTGAGAATGGGCATTGGTTGCATCAATTTCACCCGTCTGTGGGGAGGGGCTACAAAGAGCATGTACTGTCCCTCTACCAATGAATAACTTTTACAAAAAAAAATTAACATTATGTTAAGTTAATTTTGTGATCTGTATGTACACATAGGAAAGGATGAGAAGTTGCATCATCATTCTAGTTTTTCTAGCTTTGAATTATATCAAGTGTGTGTGGATAGTGGCATCAATAGTACCAGTTGTTGAGTTAAGTAAGCAACATTTGTTTTCTTAGTGTTTAAGACTTGTTTATTGAAATTAAGGCAGGCTGTTACAGTGTTTAGATTTTTTCAAAACATGTTTTAATGTCACTTTCACTGAGGAGTACAGTTGCATTGTCAACAAAGTGAAGCAGATCTAAATTTATGGTTGCATACATATTGGTTTTGTAGATCACAAATAGTTGTGGCCCAAGTACTGAGCCCGGTGTACATCATGAGCTACACTAGTTTCTGGATATCTAAAGTTAACCAGTAATAAATAAACACAGTATCCTGTCTGCCAAGTAACTTGTAAATTACTTATTTCCTATGCCACATATAACAGAGTGTTGTCATTTTGATGTCAGTATTTGGTATTCTATGTTATCAATAGACTGTTCCAGGTCTACAAATATTGCAGGAGTCATTTGCATAGGCTATGTTACCAAGGGGGTAGAAGATAGTGGACTTTCCTGTAGCCATACTGATAGCAGTATAGAATATGATACCTAGTTAGGAACTTTGTGATTATTTTTTATGGCTTAGTCAAAAATGGCAATACCCATGACCTTTGCATGACCTCTGGAACTGGTGCCGAGGGGAGGGGGGAGAAACTAAAACTCATGAGGTGCTGTTAGATCTCTCTAAGTAGTGCAGCTGAAAGTTGTTAGTAGCTCTGGGAGGGTCTGCAAGCAAATAGAGCAGCCTCCCAAAACCATTACTCATGTGACCAAGCCCCTGTCTTGTCTGGCAGTGAGCCCCTGATTTACCAAGCTAAAAGTTTTGAAAATGTTGGTTGTAGGTAATTCAGTAATTGTTGAAGTCTTTATCTTCATGTTTTAATATGTGAATAATTTTTAAATATTTAAAATTTTTGTTGGAAAAAACACACGACTCCAGGGATCTACTGAAAAAGTAACAAGATGAACTATGAATCTAAGCCATGTTTGATTGGGAGTTAATGATACCGTGTCATATCCTGTTGAGGCATTAGGCTAGAAGTAGTGACTTAAATATCATTTTCAGTATATATTATGAGGATCATATATAGATTTCTAACATAGGCACAAGGATACATATTTGGGAAGGGAGTTATAGCGACCAAGTGTTTGACTGGTACTTAACTAATTGACCCTGGGAGGATGAAAGGCAAAGTCGATCGATCATGGTGGTAATTGAACTTGGAATGTAAAAGAAGGTAATTACATACAACATGGCATTTTGTCCCATCGCTCTGATTCTTCCAATCCACTGCCTATCATATGACATTCAATTTAATGTAGAAAATATATTAAGCCTAAAAACCAAAGTATAATGGATTGGCAGAAATGTATACATGTGAGTGATATTTTAATGAGTTTATGAGACTGGAAATTTAGATGTAAACTATTGCTTTTTGAAATGTGTATATAGAACTTGCTGTGATACAGAACTGCAGCTGAAACTTCACCTAAGTATTAAAGGTAACAGGTATGGCGATGTGAAATTACCCATGCCATTTTTTTATTCTTTTAATAAATGAGTAGAAGTGCCCATGACCTTTGCATGCTTTCCAAAAATTGGCGAGATTGATGTGGTTGATGTTTAGCTCCGGCATACATATCTGCAGGAAATTTGTGGGTGGGGGTGGAGTTCCAGAGGATTGCGCTTCTGTGGAGAAAGGACTGTACAAAATATATAGTGTAGGAACTTAGAAGTGAGACACAGTAAAGGTGACAGAAGGAAGAGGAGAGGCAGGTAGGTCAAATGGGACTGACTGTAGAGGGAATGCAGTTATCAAGTTCAGACACTGTAATAGTACTGATAGAAAAGGTAGAGAGAAGGAACAGTGTGTCTGTTCAACAGTGGTGGACATGCTGGACAAGATTACAGCAAAATACATAAAAAAAAGATTCAATTCAATATAAGAGCATATAAAGTCAATACAATCACGTTTTCCTGCTTTTTTCTCTCCCTAGTTTGCTGAATATGGATTATTTCTTATGAGTTGTTATTGTAAAGTTGTGTATCACAGCTTGTTGTTTAGTCCCAGGTGATCCAGCCATGATCTTTCAGGGAGGGGTGGGGGCACAGTGTATCTAGCACTAGTGGGTGGTAAAGTTAATCCGCCGTCTGGTTTGTGGGTGGTAGACTTAATCCGTCGCTCGTTGAGTGGGTGGTTGACTTAATCCATCACCCAGTTTCTAGGTGTTAGACGTAATCCATTGCTCGGTTTCTGGGTGGTATACTCAATACCACACCTTGTTTGTGGGGGGTAGACTTAGTTCATTGCTTGGTTAGTGGGTGGTAGACTTAATCCGTCGCCCTGTTAGTGGGCGGTAGACTTAATCCGTCGCCCCGTTAGTGGGTGGTAGATTTATTCCGTCGCCCTGTTAGTGGGTGGTAGATTTATTCCGTCGCCCGGTTAGTGGGTGGTAGACTTAATCCATTGCCCGGTTTAACAACATCACCTGGCTCTTGGGTGCCTTCAGCATTTGAGCCAGGAATCCAGTCTGAGGATAACCTCCTCCCTTATTCCTACCAGTCTCGGAGGCCCTGGAAAAGGTCATGGATGCTGCCCTTCCTCCTCTGACTAAGTCATGTAAAAAAACTAAACAAAACAAATCAAAAAAATTATCCAATGTATCCTTTCTTTAAGACGGTAGAGTGTGATTTGAGGGAATGCTATATTTCTAACAAGTCGAGTGACCACATAGAGGCCTACTTTGTTGGCTCAGCTTCTTATTTGATTCAACTTGTGTTCTGAGGTGAATATATATTCAAACAGAAGATCTGAAAAGAGCATTCATATAGATGCTTAGAGCGTAGTCATTGAACTAAGAAAACAATGTTCAAATATAATAGACCCAGAGAAAATGTCAGCTAAATTCTACATCCAACATGTAAATTACACTAGATTAAACACCATGTTTCCTGATCATTAAAGATTACTACTAGCATTAACAATTATTGCTACTAATGAGAAGGGGGGGGGGAGAAAGAGAGAGAGGGAGGGAGAGAGCCAGACAGATAGATAGACTGAGACAGACAGACAAATAGATAGGGACAGACAAACAGATAGACAGACATGCAAACAGACCAATAGACAGACACAGATAGAGACAGACATACAGAGAGATAGCAGTTAGAGACAGACACAGATAGGCAGACACACAGAGAGACAGACAGACAGACACACAGCTAGGGAGAGATAGATAGATAGATAGAGACAAATAGACACAGATAGACAGCAGAGACAGATATACAGACAGACAGAGAGAGATAGGCATCCAGAGACAGAACCATATATAGATAATAGGATAATTAAATAATGAAAAGGGAAAGGAAATGGAGGAAGTAGACCAGGGATTTAGTGAGGGGGGGGGGGGGGCGTTGAGGTATGGGGGGGGTAATATTTATATCTCACACATATCACTACATACTATATGATGTGTTAATAATACAAATGCACATACAGAAATAAAAACCTTACAAAATGAAGTCATGTAAATTAAATCTATTGAAAGTAACTTTAAAGGGAAAAGTTAAGTCAAACCATACATATATAAAATGATAAATGCTAAACTAGCAATGAAAAATTATAGAAATAGCAAATGGGTTAAAGTCTAGCAATTGTTTATTTAAAAAAAAAATTCATCCCAGTAAAGAGTTACACCACTAATTTCAATGTGGCCTAATAAACTATTAATAAGAGAAAAATATGTAGTTATTTCAAAGTTGAAGACTCCAAAAGAAAATCATGTTATGGGAAAATGTTTTCTTGTATGTATAGTTATTACTAACCAATGCTAAATACAAAATCTTCCCCCTTCAAAAGATTGGCAATGAATTCCATTCTTTATATATTCACAGTGTTAATTATGTGCCTATTTTTATTTTGTCAGCCACAGTTACCACAAAAAATATTTTCTTACTGCCAAGACAGGATGTAAGAAAAAAACTTTCCCATCACTCCACCATACAAATTAAGTCATATTGCATACTGTGTGATGTCTACTTTACTGTTGATGCAAATAATGCAGCTCAAAGAACTATCTGTTCTTCAAGTTGATTTTAATATAAAGCAACTACTAAGTGTTGATGCACGATGCACTCAGTACTTTGCCCCATTAAACTTAGTTCAAATATCAAATTTCTCTCATCAGGAATTTTAATTTATAAACATTCATATTGAAAGAATACATTTTGGTTATTATCAAAAGGATTTTCGAAATTATGAAGGACTCTTCCATAATGGTGAGCACATATACAAGAAATATCTATAATTTCACACTTCATTGTGAAATAAAAGCAATTCACATAATACTCTACTTTTAGTTTAGTATAATTAATTGGTTTTTAACTCAAATTTAACTTACCACATTTATATAAACACAGCTGATTGTCTAAATGTAACAGCAACCAGATATTTGCTTACACAATATAATTTGGTTTCAACTTTTTAATTATTACCACATGTTTTAACAATGGAATCGTCTTTAAATTTATTAATACATTTACCACTCAGTCACATAAAAATATATAATTACATTGACTCTGCAACTATTACTAACATTAGGTGAAATTCAAGGACAATACAAGGCAGACATAAGCTGATTCAGCACTTCCACTGCCATGTTTTAATATTGGCCCAAAATGGGTAATTAAATGATACAGAAAATAGTGACACTATTTAGTGAAATGTTCATTATACTATAAATTAAGAAAATCTTTCAAGCAACTCATCTAACACATCTTTATTGAATTCCAGAAATAATTTGCTATTCTGAATAATATGTTTCATCTATCTTCAGAAAATTAGTAATTATGAAGAAGAAAAAACAAAAAAGCAAACTTCACTTTAAAATTAAAGATCAAGATATTTTCTAGGATACTTGAATAAATGTTTAAGCGCAATACATTTTTTTCTAATTTACAGTAGAATCAGATAATGCAGCAGATAAACTAGGGATCAGCTATTGGTAAAGTAGTATATTGCATCACTTTACAAGTACTGTCTTATTGATTCACAACTTACTAATAGCAAAGCTGCTTGGTTGTGCTATATAGATTAAGTACCAAAATCTAGAAGCAAATCCATTTGCTGGCACCATTAATGTGCCATTGTTGAGTACAACTTTTACACAAAATGTAATTTTAAAAAAAAAATCAAAAAAAAAAAAATCAAAAGAAGATAAATTTGAAAAATGTTGACATTTTCAATTTTGTTAGCTATTGGTAATTTTATGGATTTCCTGAAATCTGCATTTTACATTTTAACTGAACATTTGCTGTCAAGCTTGGGAAAGAAGGGTTAATTGCATGTCAAGTGAATGAAAGCGACACCAGGATTTCATGGCTAAAATGCTGGAATTATGATTTTTGTTTTTTTAAAAATCAAATATCCCTTTATTTTCCTTCTACCAAGACCATTTAAGAGTAAGACACAAAAAGACCTTCACGATTGCCCATCTAACTTTATATGCACTTGCCTTATACTTCAACTTGACATTTTCAAATAAGAACAAGTTAGACAAGATAAACTGCATATAATATATTCCATAAATTTCACCAATAACGCAAACTATTAAACAAATAAAAAATAGTGTGTGTGTTTCTTAGATGGTTAAGTTGCTCTTCCTATTGTGAATTAAAATGAAATGAGAATGTACTATATTTGTATCCATCGAAACAACTCATTCATCCTTATTATAATGGAGCTTATGTAAGTATATCTTAATATGTATCTGAAACACTGCCACCCTTCCTCTCACCACCTCTATGAAGTAATGAGAGAGAGAGAGAGAGAGTTATGTGGCAGATGAGATGGTCTGCCTACTGTATTGCTGCCTAACAATATTTTCCCCCATTTAAGGGGGCATTAATGTATACTTCTACATGGTCGCTTGACCTGCTGGAAAGAGCCCTCAAATCACCCTACTGTCTTAAGTAAAAGACGATGTAGTTGCTGATACACAAAATGATGAGATGGTCATGACTGGAATATCTTTCATTATAAGTCTGTTCAATCAGGACTGATCTGGGCCTAAACAACAACAACCAAGTTTACTTTAAGTCAACAAGGGAAGGCCTCGGCACTGTTGCTTAACCTGCTAGAAATAGGAACCAAATTTTACTCAAATAACACCCTACCATCTTAAATTAAGAAAGGACACATTAGACAATGGAGTCCTATATATATATACAGAAAGAGGAGATAATATATATTACATAAACTAAGAGAAAACTGCAAAGAGGGCAGTGTTTCTCTATGTATAAAATTTTTAGCTCCACATTTATATATTTTTAACCATTAAGTAATTATTTTCTCTTTAGATTTTGCAGGTATTCCATTTGCATTTCGTTATATTTTCACAGCATTACGTTTTAATCCACCTATCTGCTTTTCATACAGAATATATATTTATTAATATAAAGGAATTTTCAAAGCTTTGTATCTTTCCAGTTACCATAATCCCCAGACTCTGGAAACTTTGAAAAAAGTTTAACACAATTTTGAAGTCCAGCAAAAACTCAACCGAAATAGCATCACAGAGACAAACCCACTGTTAAAAATCCTAGGACTCACCCTTGATACCACTTAGCCACACATTCCTCTCTCTCCACTTCACAACAGAGATTTAGACTACTACATTTAACCACTGTGCTACTCACAAACTTTATATTAAAAAATATCATGGCTTCTACAAAAAGAAAAAAAAACAGACACTTCTGCACAACCCTACTTTCACAAAACATATACAGCCTCATATGCAGATGACATCACAGTCACATCCTCCTACATTTCCCCACATACAGTTGCTCAACTAACTACTCCAACTGCCTAGAAACCTGGCTCCAAAACTTAACCCTTTCATTACCATATTTCTAATGAAATATACTGGCTATGATTTTCAAATTATTTTGAGAATAATCAGGAATTTGGAGGGATTTAGTAAAATAACTAAATTCCTTGTTATTAAGTTGGTGTTTGGAACATAACTCAACAAAAAGTTCTTACATAGAATTATAACGGAAGGTTTAAATTCAAATATGAGCACTTTAAAACAAATGGTTCTTATGACAAAACCAGGTGCGGTTTCAGGCGGGTTGGTATCAAAAGGGTTAACCCTTAGTGAATGAATGAATAATCCCATCCTCATGGTTGAGGGTCGGGGACCTCAGACAACCATCACTCCTCGCCACATATTGCGGTCTCATGCTGCAGCTGCACACACTGCCAGGGTCCTCCTCGTCCAGTCCATCTACTAAATCCACCGTCTTCCTTCTGACCAGAAACACCAAAGAACAAATACTACCAATCATGACACTCAAAGCATAAACATAACATACAACACACACACCATGAATCACATGCAACATCTATACAACATTCACAGTACACATAGATGCCATAGTAAAGAAAACAAACGATTCACAAATGCACTTTGAGAACTCACACGTATGACGTTTTGTAAACAAAGAAGAAACCACATTAATGTACAAATGATAAACTAGATCCATTACAGATTATGCTAGACCTGCCTGGGTGCCCAATCTCTCCATAAAAAACCACAATAAACTTCAAAGAACATAAAACGGTGCACTTTTTTCATCATCACAGGCTGCACAGTAAAAATCGAAGACTGCAGTTTGCTGCTGCAGCAAGCTCCAACCCTCACAGTTACAATACTCCAACAGCATCCTCTCTCACTTAATTCAGACGAACATAAAAAAAAAGACAAACTGCACATAAAAATAGCAGCAGCATCGTCACTAGCCTCAAACACTGTGCTGAAATATACACCACCATTGATAATTGCAGAGAAACAGCAACTTTTGCTCATCTACATTGTAACCACTGCCAGAATCTACAGGCAACAATGGAGCCTCTATGTGGTCGCTCGACCTGCTAGAAATAGAAGCCAAATGCCCCTTAAATCACCCCCTATCATCTTAAAATTGCTTATATCTAAAATTACATTGAATTATATTCAATACATGATGCCCGAAAAAAAAGAAAAGAAAAAAGAATAAAGATGGGATGGTCCCAGCTGGAACTTTTCCGATCATAGATAGATCTGCTCAATCAGAGCTGATCTGGGGCTAAACAACAACATGCATACAGAAATAGACTGGATAGGGGAAGAGAGAGTAAGACATGTCACACTCACCCAATAGGATTAACCACTACATGTTGGAATGTATAATATGGTTCTCATTTAGACAGAATCATGATGAATCTAGAGCAATATATTTGTGGAATCTATCTAGTCTTTCTGACTACTGCTGTGCCAAGAGTATGCTTGATAAGAGCTGACCTGGGGCTACACAATAACATTACAAATAAAGCTGCCACTAAATATAATTTAACACAAATTATGAAAAAGGAATATTGATTTGCAAATTGATTTTGAAAAATGTTTCCACATGGAAGTTAAAAATAGGAAAAAGTAAAAAAAACAAAAAAAAACTCGATTTTATATAAATAATAAATAAATAAAAAGTATAAGGGTACAGATTGAAATGACAAGCTTTATATGAGAGTGTAAAGCCAAAATCAACATGGGATGGTTAAAAACAACAAGAGTAATACAGAACTGAAAGAGAGTTCAGATGGTCAGGTTTGGAAACAAACTCAATGCTTCCCTTTTCCTGGACATCAGCTGGTGACAACAGCAACAGGAGGAAGTTACCTTGCCGAGAGAAGAAAACAAACATACCCCTTCACCCCACTTGTGTAAGCTAGACCTTTTAGC
Organism: Muusoctopus leioderma; assembly: GCA_027124095.1. NCBI lineage: Eukaryota > Metazoa > Mollusca > Cephalopoda > Octopoda > Octopodidae > Muusoctopus > Muusoctopus leioderma. The sequence goes on from JAOPJM010001291.1 coordinate 35,441,949, forward strand.
CTCTGAGACAAATGAAAAACAAACTGAGGGAGGTAGAGAGAGTGATTGCGAGCGTGTGTGTGTGTGTGTGTGTGTGTGCGTGCGTGTGTTTAAAGGGGAATAGAGAGAAGCATCTAAATTGGTTTTTAACATGAAAAAGGAAGTTGTCTTAACCCTACTTGCAATGCAGTATAGAAGCACTACCTGCCCTTTCTAAATAATAGCCTATGAGAAAACTAGGACTATTTTGTGTACATAGAGGCACAACAACTGTAAAAGATAATATAAGAGTTTTACAAGCACAACTGTAAAAGATAATATAAGAGTTTTACAAGGAGTCACAGCTAATATATACATTCACTATTAGTTTTCATTCCAAGGAAATAGTATTAATTAATTAATCTATTAGATTTGTAATTATTTTACAAAGAAAATAACCAGATTTATTGAGTATATAAAATAAAATCATCTAATAGTTGATTTAAATTCTTAGGTATATTGTGTAGACCAATAGGTTTCAAGTAGGAGACATATGGATAAAGTATATTTTAACAATGTTAGGGTAACAAAAAGCATTAGCCCTTTCAGTGCTAACCCGTCGAAGACTACTCTTAGTTCCATGTTTACCAATCAGCCCCAAACGATAGTAAAGAATTCAGATTCAAATTGAAATCTCAACCTTAATTTTGTAATATGAGATTTCGGTAGGTCAAATTTTCATCATAGTATTTTGTAAGTACCTTTTTAAAGCTGTATCCCAAACACCAGCTGGACATACCAATAAATGAAAACAGAAGTTACTTTACTAAAAGCCTCCAAATTATTTATTTCGAAAATGAAATGAAATGCACAGGTAATCTATTAGAAGAAATATGGTAATTGAAGAGTTAATTAAAGATCCTATAATATGAGAAATTTATGTTTGAAAGTTCAACATAGGCATAGCCATGTGGTTAAGAAGCTCTCCTCACAAGCATGTGGTTCAGGTTTCAATCCAATGCACAGCACCTTTAGTACATGTCTTTTATTGTAGCCTTGGATTGATCAATACCTTATGAGTGAAATTTGGTATATGGAAACTGTACAGAAGCCCATCATATATATGTGTCTGTATCTAAGTTTATGTTTACTGATGTAAAAAGGTGTAACTTAGTGATTTGACAAACATAGACCAATAAGGTAAGTACCAGACTGAAATAAGTACAGGGGTTGATATGATCGACTAAAACCCTTGAAGGTGGTACCTACCCCAGCATGGCTGAGGTCCAATGACTGAAAGAAGTAAAAGAATAAAAGAATGAGAGCAGTTGAATTTTTAGTGTTTAGTGTTTATGTGACCTTAGACTAATTAAGTCAGCTGTATGAATCAAGTATGATTACATAATTAAAACAAATTGCTAACAAGAGCAATATATAAACAGGCAAATAAATCCAACTGAAGAAGTTTAAGTAATGTAGGAAAATAGTTCTGATAAAGCACTTTGGTGAAGTCTTTTTGTTTTTCTTTTATCAGTTTGTCAAGAATGAAGGGCAGTGCCCATCACCCCTTTTCAGGGACTCCGAGGCTGGTAGGGGGGAGGGGGACAGGAAAGTATCTTCAGATCGGAGACCTGACCTGAATGCTTGCAACAGAGTTGACTTAAGGACCAGGTTGTTGTGTTAAACTGGGTGATGGATTAAGTCACTAATTTAATAATTATAAATGAATTAATCAACTGCTAAGATTTTCAACATAAAATGATATTAGACATTATAGGCACTAATTTAAGATGGGAAAGAGAAACAGGCCCACTGACAGGATCTGAACTATGTATGGCCTGGCAAGTGATAGACAGGGAGTTTGGATCCTGTCAGTGGGCATACTTATCTTTTCCATCTCAAATTGGTGCTTATAAAGTCTAATATAATTTTACTAATTTAATATCATAGGAAGTTTTATGAAATTAAATAATCCACTCCAAACTCCAATAGAATCATCATCAGCATCATTATTTAAATGTTCATTTTTCTATGTTGGCATGGGTTGGATGAGTAAAACACTACAAAACACTGCATATGACCACTACTCTTGAAGCCATGCGATCCCATCTGTGAGACCCATCATTCTCATTACTGATCACACCACCTCTTCCTCTATATCCATTGAGTTTTCTAGTCAGTACATGATCCACCCCACCCCAGCAGGTGTTGCTGTTCGCACAATGTGTCCATACCATGGAAGCCACTTCTGCACAGGCCAGCTAATGATTTAATTCTCAGTCACTCTCTAAGGTCTTTTGGGCTCTGCCTTTCATGCAAATTAACATTGCACATATCTATCGGTGTGTGTGAGTGTGTGAGAGAGAAAGTGGGGAGGGGGGCAGACAGACAGAGATAAACCTTTTGAAGTAAATAGAGATAATAGCCACCCATTTCTTATTGTAGCTACTATACTAACACTTGAACCACCTTCAACACTAGTTATGTCACAGAGAAGATAGAAATTAACTTTTGTCAGTGGAAAAGAGACAAGCAGGTTAAAAGCATAGGAAAAAAATTTCAACAGTTATTTGCTGTGCTTTTAGTAGTTTTGAGATTTTTCTGTAAATGAAATTTAATGTGATCTAGAATAGCCTATTCTGGATGTATTGTGAATTATCTGAAAATTATGAAAAAGAAAATAGACGAGAGAACTTTTTACAATAGAATTAATATAATCATGGTATCAGTTTCATCTAAAATTATTCATGTTTTCTATTCACTAAATTGTTAATGAAATATAAATGAGTTGTTTTTCAGGGAGAACTTGCAATTTTTTTTAATTCAATTTGACTGATGGTCTGTTATTACTTGACATACACTTCTTATGCTAACTTATATATAGTAGACATAGTAGATGCCCACTATATAACTGAGTGATTGATAAAAAGCTATATTAGACATTAAGTCTTCTTTTAGTCCCCATTTCCTCTAAAATTACGGGAGTTTACTTTATTGAAATCCCAAAGCCCTCATTATCTAAGAAATATCATTAATGAAACACTATAACTGGATTATATTATTCATGCTGAACTTGAATGACTCATTAATATGAGGAAAGATGAAAGAAAAAAAGTCAATCATTATTTTAGTTAGTAAACCTAAGTTTCCTCATGTTTTCATTTGTCCAGAGATAGGGGCTACATTCATAGCTTGCTGCAGTCCAAATTTAAACTAACTGATATTAAACACTGGTCAAATACTACAGAGCAATAGAAGAAAGGTGATTGAATGATAAAGAGAAAGTGAGAGAGAAGTACTGAGGTATATGTAATGTGAAGATAGGATGTATGAACATAGGAATATAAGTATAGGATGTGCATAAATGTGACATGTGAGCATGGGATGTATGTCAATATCCTTCCTTGGACCCTAAACTTCTGGTGGAGTAGTAGGGGTGTGTCGTGACCAATAGTGTGTCTTAAGCATTTTAAAACCTGGCTGAGGCCATCCCCCTCCAGGTCTGACCACAGCCGATTTCTTCCAGAGAGAGGGAGAAATTTACCCCAGTACTAGACTGGTACTTTATTTATCGACCCCTGAAAGGATGAAAGGCAAAGCTGACCTTGGTGGAATTTGAACTCTCAGAACACAGAGAGCCAGAACGAATACCGTAAAGCATTGTATCTGATGCTCTAACAATTCTGCCAATTTTCCACCTGCATGTCAATATGCCTTGTGCATATATATGAAATATAAGTGTTATTTTTATGTGTGTATTATATGTGCTTCGTGTGTGCGAATGAGGTGTATGTGTTTATTATTTATTATATCTGGTAGGTGCGTGTGCACTTGCAAATGTGAATTATAAAACTGCAAATGTGAATTATAAAACTAAAAAGAAAAGTTATTTCAGTGAGTATTGTAAAGAGGTAAAGGTTGGATTGACCTTAGCAATAGTTAAAGAACAAATTTAATTTGAAACAATTTAGTAGAAGGAATATTCTCTATGTTTTCAGTGACATTATAGAACAGTTTGAAATATAAAGTTCTAAAGTTCTCTTATCAATAATATCAGTATAACATAATTGCCTGTTAAAAAAAAGTTATCAGTTACTCATATATTCCTAATCTTGTAACTAATTCAAGTGAATTAGCTTAGATGAGATGGAATTTGAGTTTGTACCTGGATAGAATACCACCAATTCCCTCTTTGTAGCGAGACAACTACAGGAGAAATTCTTAGCTAACAGCAAGCCACTATACCTAGCATTTGTTGACATGGATAAGGCCTAGGATACCACACTTTGCAGTCTGGTGGTTGCTAAGAAAACTAGGAGTAGATGGATGGTTTGTGAAAGCTGTGTAAGCCATGTACAGAGATGCTGTCACTAAGTTGATAGTTAGCAATGAGTTCAGCAAGGAATTTGGCATTCAGGTAGGTGTCATCAGGGTTTGCTTCTCAGCACCCTACTGTTTATTATAGTTCTCCAGGCCATAACATAGGAGTTTAAAACCAGCTATCCATGGGAACTCCCCTATGCTGATGACCTAGTTTTCATTTGTGATTCTGTGGAAGATTTAGAGAAGAAATTCCAAATGTGGAAGCAAGTCCTAAACAAAAACTGAGCAAAGACAAAGTTTTAGTTAGCTGGAAAGAAAACAGGACTCTCCTGCCATCTGGGAAGTTGTCATGCTCGACATGCCAAAAAGGAGTACCCAATATAAATTCTGGATGCACAAGAGGTGTAGTAGGACCACAGGCTGACAGATGAAGCTCTTTCCGGAAGTTAAAGTCTTTCGAGGCTATTGGTCCATTAGAACTGGAGCTTATCCCAGTTTCCATGGCATCTTTAAAGAAGTGAACATATAAAAATGAATCTGATAATAGAGAAAGATCAGAGTCTGGAAAGATCTTTTATAGAACTGACGCTATGATAAATACACCCTATCTAGTTTGTTTGAGCAATTAAAACTGATAACAGGATAGAGAAGGCTCCATATCTGGAAAGATAACTTCTCTAACCCTAGTGTTACAATAAATACATGAAGTTCGCACCGTCATGCAGGTTGGCAGTTGTAAAACTTCAAAAACAATTACGCATAAACATAAAAATTGAAATCAGTTGTGAAAAAGCAACACAAAACATTTTGTATATACCTACTCTAAGTAATTTTATAGAAGATTAAACAACTAATCAAGTAAATAAATAAATAAATGGGTAAAATAATTATGATACTTTCATATTTACTGGATAACTGGGTCTAGATGTAACTAAAAGGTCAAGGTTTAAATCGGGAACTTAAATGGGATATTTAAAGTTCCAACTCCAGAAAATGGCATCATCTGATCAGTAAATAAGTAAGTCAACATAAAATAGTTGGTAAGGTGCCAGACAATAGTGTAACTCCAAATTGAGTTGCTTAGATTTTGTGTGTTCATTAAATCTTTCTTAGATATAAACTCTTTCATGAATTCTTACTTTATTAAATAGTCAAAAGAATTCTATTCTATTTTCGAATATTTTGTATTACTGCTCCGATGAATACTGTAACTGCAATGATTAATTAAAACCAACTGAAATAAAACTTTAGAGTATCTTGTAATTCTTGACAAAATATTTTAATCACTCTTATATCACTCAATAAATGTAAATGCTGTTAAAGTAGTTGCTTAAATAATTGTCTATTCATTAGTATTTAATTCTTAAAATTCCATAAATAACAATTTTACTAATTAAACATCATTACCATATAAAAAAAATATAGGGAAATAAAATACATTTTGTTTAAAGGCTCACCTTTAATTATGATTGAGAATATTAAGTACAGAATATTCTTCTTTAACCCTTTTGTAAACATATTTGTAATGAGAATAAACTGCCCATGCATTTAATTTCCAAAGTAATACAAAAATGTGAAGGGGCTTAGTAAAATTAACTTCTTTACTTATTGGTGTATTAAGTTGATATTGAAAACAACTTAAAAAGAATCGATAAAATAGAATTATGATGGATCTTTTACCTACAAAAATCTCTAATCATTCATAATACAATTTTAGTCGAAATTTCAATTGAAATATGAACACTAATACAGGAAATTTGGGGCAGGTAGGCAACATGCGACCAGGGTATCTCAAAAGCATCACTATCAAAGTCATTGATTCAATTACATTTTTGCTTGGTGATTGAAAGCGAACAAATGTTTGATTTTCTCTGCAATTGTTTAAAGAAATATCACCATTTTCAAGAGATTTTAACCAGCCCACAATAGAAACCGATAAAGCTATGTAATTTTAGTCACCTGATGAGTGGATAACATTTCTATCTGCACTTCCATTAAATAATAATCAAATATAGCTGATATTTATTAATCGTAAGTTAAAAAAAAAGATAGAAGTCACATCTTGCATAAAAAAGAAAATAGAAAAATAAATTTTCTTGCAAATATTCCTGATTGTGCCCATCATGAATATTTTCTACTAATTTATTATCCCATGTCAGTACTTGTATGTCTGATGGGTTGCCAGTCCATAGGTAATGACCATCATCAACATCTAGTAGTTTAGATGTTTTCATAGTCCTACAGTGCTTCTTTACAAACTGATCCTCAAAATCAAACCTTCAGCTGTCATGTTAAAAGAAGTTAAAGGTTTTGCAGAAAAGAAAAAAAGAAAAAAAAAAATTCTCTAAAGCAAACAATATTTTATCTGTATTATTGCAAGAAAAGCTAGTACACACGATCTTATTAGCTTCCATTTAGTTTAACGGTATTTTTCAATAAAAAGTACAAAGTAAAAAAAATGAAAGAGTATTTATTATATACCAAAGCTGGTTTTCCACTGAAATTATATAACTTACAGATACAATTCAAATTGTTCAATGTTTATGATGAAATGTACATATATGCATGTATGAGTGCACACATGTATATATGCAAGCCTGCATGAATATGCACTCCTGTATGATTATGTATGTGTACATGCATTTGTGCATGTATACGTACATGCATTTGTGCATGTATACGTATGTACATATGTATGTATGTGTATTTTCATATATATATATGAAAAAACTACATGTACTGAGTACTTTTTTCCTCTTGTTTGAAAATCCAAATGTATGTGTGTGTATGATTCTAAAAATGGCAGTTAAAAAATATTAGTTTTGTGCTTTAAAGGAAAGAACTTATACAAAAATATGACAGATTATTTTGTCATAAAATCAATTACTGGTATGAACTAAACATTATAAAAGTTGTTTAGACCTAGGTCAACCGTGACCAAACAGACGTATGATTAAAGGTATTCCAACCATGACCATCCTGTCTATTTGTATAACAGTGACTATGTTGTCCAATGCATCCTTCTTCATTTAAGATGGTATGGTGTGATTTGAGAACAATCTGACTGCTATTTCTAACAGGCTAAGCAACCACATACAGGCTCCCTCAAGAGAATATGAAAGCAACTAAGGAAATCAGATATGGTAAATACTGTATAATATTTCAAATATTCTCTATTAATAATCCCATTGTTTACCTTCATGTAGAGCAAGGATAAAGTGTTAAATGGCTAATGGTAATTCAAAAGACTTCACATCCTATCAAGGACAACAGAGTTTTATTCTTAAAAGGTAGCACTATGGGATAAATATTAACTCTTAATGTCCTGTAAGACACAGTTCCACATGATACCACATCAAATTGACATGAATAATTGATATA
>JAOPJM010001291.1:35453840-35469743 GCA_027124095.1 Muusoctopus leioderma
CAAATCGATTCTGGCCATTCATGGACAATACCAACGCAGCACATATCTAACTAGAAATGCAAAATCAGACTACAAATATAAACAACGAAAAAATTATGAATTTATACCTCAAGATGCAAAAGCCTTGCTGAGAAAACTTGAAGAAATGGTGAAAGCATTGAAAAAGTGAAAAAAGAATTTAAAAGTTTTTATGAAAGATGTCTCTCATACCTAGATCTATGGGAAGAGATCTTTGAACAGGTGGAAGACTTTGTGTGGTTAAATTCTGGAGACACATCTTGGCTCAGTGTTGAACACTGTGCAGTTAAGGACAACCAAAGGATTGGAAAGCAAGTAGTAAATATTGATAAATTATTTGATGAAGTTGTTATTGCAAAGAGCTTTTGGGCATCACAAAACTTTAAGTATGAAGAAAAGTGGCAAATTATTTTTGCTCATGGCAAAGAAAGATGCATATTAGTAAAAAATCTTAGTACTGTAGTAGTATACATTCTTTGTCTTCCTGGTACTTCTGTACCAGTTGAACGAGTGTTTCATATAATAAATAATGTGTGGTCAGAAGAGAGGGGCAATATGGTAGAAGCTACAGACAGGGGGCTCCTGATGACTAAAACAAACATTCCACTAAGCTGCCCAAAATTCTTGGACAAAATTAAAAATGACAGTAAATTTCTTAGAAAAGTAGTTTCAAGTGGAAAATATGAAAGCACTGATGATTGAATAAAATATTACTTGACAATAAAAAACGTGTTTAGTTTAATTTATTTTTAAATGCCACTGTTTTACGTGACAATATTTTTCATGCTTGTGCTATCAAGTAAAGAATAGCTGATTTGTACATCTTCTGTTTCTGTTCCCCATCTTACTCTGTCCCTTAGACTGACTCTCAACCTTCTAAGTGATAAAGACAAATCGTACGTCTTACCAGCTCACACGTATCACTTCAACACTTGCTAGGAACTGCCTTCATATAAGAAGAAAACGTGCAATTATGCAAATATATATTTGCAGTAAAAAATCCCCAGACCCTCTGACTGGTGGGGAGAGGAGGCTTGTTCTCCCTTAATACCCAACCCACATGCTGTAGCTCTTCAGACCTTGCATGATATTCCCATTGGTCCCAGTTTCAACTTCCATGGTCTTGGTTTCAACTCTCATTGGTCTTGGTTTCAACTCTCATTGGTCTTGGTTTCAACTCTCATTGGTCTTGGTTTCAACTCTCATTGGCCTTGGTTTCAACTCTCATTGGTCTTGGTTTCAACTCTCATTGGTCTTGGTTTCAACTCTGAAAATTATGGTAAGCCAAGGGCTGGATTATACTATAAGGCTGAATAGGCTTAAGCCTAGGGCCTGTTGCTAACAGGGGCCTGTCGCTAACAGGGGCCTGTCGCTAACAGGGGCCCGAAAAAATTCTGGGATATTCATATTTTTCAATGGGGGGGGGGGGTAAAGATGGGGGCCCTATATTGCTAACAGTCTAGGGGCCCTGGTATAGGTTAATCTGGCTCTGGATAAGCCAATATATATATATATATACACATGTATACATGTATATATGTATAGGACTTTCTGATATCCAGGTGAATAAAAGTAAATGAATCTCTGTCAGCTTTGATGATAAGAGTTCCAGTTGCTCAATCAATTGAATTACCTATTCATTGAATTGCAATGTAAGTATTCCACTGACACTTGTATCCTTAATGTAATCCTCAGGCAGAATCGCCTTGATACAGAGTGTGACAAGAATGGACCTTTGAATTACAGGTACAGTCAATCTGACAGGCTTCCACACAGTTTCCATCTACCCAATTTCACTCACAAGGCTTAGGTTGACCTGAGGCTATGTTAAAGAACACTTGCCCAAGATGCCACACATTAAAGATCAGACCTGGGACATGGTTGCAAAGTGAACTTCTTAACCACTCGGCCATGCCTCTGTTTACACACACACACACACACACACACACACACAGTCACACACACACATAGTCTCACACACACACACACACATGCATACACACATACACACACACATACACATATTCACACACACACACACACAGTCACACACACATAATCACGCACACACACACAGTCACACACATAGTCATACACATACACATACACACACACATGCACACATACACACACACATACACACACACATACACACAGGCAAGAGAAACTGAAAGACAGAGAGAGAGAAAGAAGGGAAGAAGAGGGAGAGAGAAAGGGAGTGGAATCAGAATGAAAGATAGCAAAGCAGTAAAAGAGTTGGCAAAGTTTGTTTAAAACAGATCTAATAACTGTGTTAATAGTAACTGCTGTGAATGAATATTCTGGATATTATTTTCAGTGGGTTGATTCCCATCATAAATTTTTTTAATTACTTTTAAAATCACAAGAAATGGAGGTTTCAGAAGGTTGGTGAGGATGGAAATTTTCCAGGGAAATAGTATCAATGGCCTGCTTAGCCTTTTGTTTCTCTTTTTTTAATTTGACAATAAATAATGAATTATTATGTTAACACAAGGACACAGTTCCTTTGGGGTAGTGTTATGGCCAATTGAATATAATCCAGGAAGAAAAGTCACAGGAAAGAAAGTCAGAGATAAAGTCCAGCACTTGGGTGTTCCCCACCAAAAAAAAAAAAAAAAATACTGGTGTTTTCTTTATTAATCCCAGGGGTAAAGTTGATCCTGGGTAGGTTTTGAGACCAAAACATAAAGGAATAGAACTAAATAATATTGGAAGGCATTTAGTCCAGCACTTGAGTGTTTCTGCACCACATCCAAAAGAAGGTTATCTGACTGATTGAAAAAAACTCACTCACCAACACACTACAACCTTCAGCCTCACCCCATAGCAGGGCCGTATTATCCTCAAGGCTGACTAGGCTGAAGCCTAGGGGCCCCAGCTTTTGGTGGGCCCCTAGGCTTCAGGTGAAATCCGCAGGGGGGGGGGGATGTCGAGGGGCCCAAAGAAGTTCGAAGCCTAGGGGCCCTGCCATGGGTTAATACGGTCCTGCTCAAAGATCCGCACTAAATGGCCTACACAATCTTTCCTTTCTTGAAAATGTTTTTTAGTATTTGCTCCCTACTTAGTTCAGTTTATGACAATTCTAGGGAAGCATCAATTGTGCCAAATTTCTCTCTTTGGCAGAACCTTCATATATTAGTTTCAAACCTTCCTCTTTCTAATAGTTCCCAACTCCCCAAATTAAGAAACTGTTAGTGCAGTGCCATTAGTAACTCTAAGAAGATTGGAGTATAGCCAAACCTTTTTTTACATCTTAAACATAATGCTCTAATGTGGAGTGTCATTCAATGGATTTTTAGTTTTTAAAGTTCTTTGCTTTTATTACAATGTGGAGAGCAACATCAAGTAGCAGGATACTAACTCAACGATAGAATGCTAGACTTATGTAACTTGAGGAGCCCATTTCAAGTCCTTTACACTTTTCCAGATTAGTAATAACTAATGTCTCCATAGACCTCTTTGGCTCCCATGAAAAATATGCTGAGTAATCAATCTAACTTTGATAAGAATGATGTATTTGTCTGTATAATAGTTTCTCCAAATAAATGAGAATGACAGGCATTTAATGGCAATCATACTTTGTTTTAAGGCAGAATCCCCATCCCCAATCTAAGAATCAACATAGAACAACCTAAACAAAATATTAGAGCAAAATAGGAGTCAAGTGTCGACATATTCACAGAAAATATAGCTTAAAAACATTTTAAGAAGTAAATAAAAAGAGAAAAAAAAATGTTCTACTGTCATTACTTTTAACAGCACCCACAACACCACCAACAGCTGTGTTAAGGAAACAGTGTCAGAATTTCAGTAGATTTACCTAGAGCTATTAACACAGTAGGAGGTAAGCCTCTTTAATATTCATCCAAACATTTGACAATGGGAAAGAGCAGCTGCATAGAAAGACTCATTTTGTGACATTCTACATGTGGTAGAAGTTGTGTTTTTTTATTTTATTTTGAGAAGGGGGAAGAAGAGGGCACAGTGTCATCACAATATCTAATGATATCTCATGGTGATTTTACATATGTAACATTGCCAAAACTGCAACACAAAAAAATAGTCTTCCTCCAGAAAAATATCAGTTCTAATCAGTTGTTGACCATCTACAAAACTAAAGTGCAACCCAGATTGTTCATATATCTGGGACAGTACCATTGTTACACACCCAAACAGTTCGTATTTTTCAAAAAAAATACATCTGATTGATTGGCAAACCCTTACCAATAAACCGCATACAGATGTGACATTTCTTCTCTGCCTCTTCTACCCCTAATACAACAGCCTATGCCCCCTGAACAAACAAGTTGCATACTTCCTCCATTAAGATCTATTCTGTTTCTCCCCTCTCATCATTTCTACTGTGTTACCTGCCAGATCTCACACAAAACTGCTCCCAATCATTTAACACTTTTGAATTTTGATTTGAATGGTTACATGTTAGAAGTTGAAAGGAAAAAAGTGAACATGAAAGTAATTCTACAGAGATGTAATTCCAAGGGATTTTAGCAGAAAGATAGTGTGGGTGATGGTACGAAAGAAGAGTAAATCAGGTCAACCCTAATTCAGAAGACCTAGGTGGGTTTTGTAATCAAGTGGCGAAGCATAGTTATCAAGTTCAGAGGATCAGATGCTATTTTAGTAACAGTGGTAGAAAAGACAAAGAAAAGACATTGTTTCTCAGAGGGAGAACTTTTCCTTCTGGATATATAATTTACAATGTATGCTTGGTAGGAGCACATATGAGTTTCAAGTCTATTTGTACTTTAGAAAAGGTTAACAATTGTTCAAGGCTAAACTATATTTAGCCCTCAAAAGAAGATGTAACCTTTATGAAATGTTTGTTGTTATTATTATGCCTTAAGCCAGCCCTGATTGAGCAGACCTATGATCAAAGACATTCCAGCCGTGACCATCCTGTCTTTTTGTATATCTATGACCATCTTGTCCAATGCATCTTATTAGGGTGTTATATAAGTTGCTGTAATGTAAATATATCTTAATATGCCATTGGATCATCACCAAACATCTCTATTTGGTTGTAGTGTATATTAGACAAGCCAGCCTGGTAGAACAGATCTCTTTCCATGTTTACTGTGGTTGAGAATCATGGGTGCAATATGTTGCATCCCATTGAGTCCATGCTTAAAATAGTTAATGCTCAAGTCCACCTAGCTGTAATAATGTACTGAGAGAGGTATAAATCACTGATGTAAGCAGTGGCACTATTGTAGTGATTTATTGGCTTGTAGTGCAGAGTTCATTTACTTATGATAGGGCAGTGTTCTATCCAGAGGTAAATTTGTATTTTAGTTGCTTGAGGTATAAAGGAAAACAGGAGATAAGCCACCACCTCAATAGATCTTTGTGATTCAGAAAAGGATAACAATTACACTTGGTGACAGTTTTTTTAAATATATACAAGCCACAAGCATTTGATAGACTATCTTTATATTGAAGTACTCAGGCAGACTTAACCAAGGTTGTTACACCACACCAGAATACAATACAAGAAGTCAAGCAAACAAGAAGGCCTCTGTGGTCGTTTGAACTTCTAGAAATAGTAACCAAAACTCAAATCATACCTTACCATCAGCTTGAAAAGAAAGCAACATAATGGATAATGTAGTCCTAGATACGCAATGCTCAAAAGAATGACAGGATGGTCATGGCTGGAATGCCTTTGATCATAAGTCGGCTTAGTCAGGGCTGACCTGTGGCTAAACAACAATACAAAACTGAAGTTACACCAGATATAACATATATATAACATAATACTCTTGGCTGTGCCAATGAAAATTTAGCTTAGAAAGCTATAATGTTTTACATTAATACTTCTCTTGCCCGATATTTGATATTACACATTCTACTTAAAATTGTTAAAATTACTAAAAGATATGGAAAAATATGTGTTATATATAAACTTACTGTAAAACACATCATTATAACTATTTCAGAGATGTTTCTTACCTGAAAATAAAAGAAAAAAATATTTAATAGAATACAAGAGTACATATGAAAGATAATAAGTTAAATATTTATTTATTATTTCATATTCTGAATTGAAATATTCCCAGTATATTGTATATGCACCTATGCATATCCATGCACGGGTAGCTTGTGGGAGAAGAGGCGAAGTAAGCAGAAATTGTAATACAAGTAGTGAACACATGGGTAGAGAATTAGAGGAAGCCAAGCAAGCACATGGACAGAAAGGACATGGAATAAGTAACAAACTATATTTTGTATATTGGATTTCATAAAACGATCCTATTCTCAAGTCTTTTTTGTGATCTCTAGTTGAGCATAGGTAGTAGCAATTTCATATAGGAGGAAACTATTTTATTGTGAGAAATCGGTATAAAATATTTAAATTCCCAGCATTTTAAATGTGTAGTCTTTATGGAGGATCTTTTGGTGAAGATATTTCAAAATAGATGAACATTAGAATACTTCGGTATTTTAATAAACGCATCTTAATGAGTTTTATTCATTTAACCAACTGTAAGATAAGTCAATATATAATGGGAAGTAATACAAAATCCTAATTGTATTTATAATATAGCTGAGGAAAAATACCTCAGGGGAGTGTTCTGCATGCTAAATACAAACACAGTAAGATCTCACATATGTAATATAGTGGGTTGAAAAACTGCTTACTCCATTAGTCATCAAGCACTCTCATCAAACTTTCTTGAAGGACATCTGCTGAGGAAATTCAAGATTCCTTTCATCAAATACCACAATATAACTATTTCCTCTTAGTTATTTCTTCTCCCAGCTATTTAAACTTTAAACTGTTTGATTTCTTTTAAAGAGTGAATTACTTTCAAATTTTAAAGCATAATAACTAGAAAATTTAAGAGGTTGGATTAATATCACATCTTTAACAAGGCTGATGTGCACACACATACACCACATCCAGGACAAAGCTGCTGAATAAGCAATGCCCTTTTAAATTCCCTTCCAACCCCTGTTTCTACATATGGATAGCCTTCATACTGTCAATCAGGTAAAGTGAGGCAAGCAGGGTTATGTATCTTGCCAAGAGGCACAATAAAGATTTGAAATCATGACCATGCTGTTAGTAGTCTAGTATTTTATCCTAAGAGACATTGTGTATCAAACTGTAAATCCTCTCACATTGTTCATTAGTGAAAACAAATGGGTAACAATCTTTTATCTCTTAAAAAGTATTAGTAACAATGAAATGTTCCACATATTTCATAGTACCAAGAGACAAAGAGTTCAGAGATATCATTAAAGCACTGAGATATATATTTCATTTCAAGCATCTTTTGGATAACAATGAAATAAAAATTAAAATGCAAGAAAATCCAATTTAGTTAAACAAAAAAACAAAAAAAAACAAACTGAAATTCATAATTATTATAAAGCTGAGAAATTCTAGACACATCTTGTATTATTTATAAAGTATTAAAATGGGCAATAACATTTTCATGTAAGGCTGTAAAATTAGTGGAGTGAAGAGATAGCTGAACTAGATGCCTTATGATGCCTCCTAGATTAGTACTTCACTGCTGAGTTCAAATCTTGAAAGTAATTTACTGAGACTGAAGCTGTAAGCTGTGTCTCCCTTCCCTTAAAAGAAAAGAAATCCAAGCTGTAGCAATAAGTCAGTAAACTGACAAACAGTACAACAGTCCATTCATTGAATTTATAACCTTCCCATCAGTCATAAAGAACCCAATACAAAAATGTTACATAGAATTCTGTAAATTTTTCTCTAGACACCCATATCCCATTAGATCTTATTCTAAAACATTAAATAACAGTAATAGCTACATTCTTGTTGATTGGCAATATTCTCACTCCAGTTGCTTCTACATTGCATTTTAAAATATTAACTAAACTAAAAAGTTAGCCATGTTTACACAAAATCTTGTTAAATGAAATATTTAAATTTCAGAAGCATAATTTTATAGAATTATTTCAGCATCAATAATTACATAAGGTTTTATCATTATAGTGTATTGATTACATAAAATGTAAGAAAAAGCAGAGTCAGTTGAGGGTAGGTAGGGTACCAACTGGCTGGACCATTGATTCCAAATATCTAAACTGTTTGAATTTTCATAACTATTTTCAGAAGCCATACCAGAAAAAAAAAAAGAAAAGAAAAAAATTCTAAAAGAGAAAACAAATGTAAACTTGATTCAGATGCACCTATGTAAAGAAAAATCTATAAATCTACAAATTATATAGTACATCATTACGTAAAGTGAAGTGAACCATGTATGTTCTATATATATATCTATATATCATTCTCTTAAACATGTCAGAATTAGTAAAATAGATAGTCATTACAATTTATAAGGACATCATTAAACAGTAGTGTAATCCCAAAGTCAACTTTGCCTTTCATCTTTCCGGAGTCGATAAACAAAGTACCAGTCAAGTACTGGGGTTGATTTAATCAACTTACCCCTCCCACCAAACTTTCTGGCCTTGTGCCCATGTTAGAAACCATTATTAAACAGTAATGTATCTTTGATGTTAAAAAGGACAGCTATTTTAACAATTATTGAGATAAACTATTATAATCAAAGAAAAGCAAACTTTTCCTCAACTCTAAATATATAAGGCAAATATTTTTTTAATAATTTTCCAAGACTATTAATCTTATCTTTAGCTATTTATGATATTTTTAGCTACACTATGTTTTGATCTGTTTAATCTTTAATCTTCATTAGGTGTCTCATTCTTATCTATATGATCCCAGACTAGATTCTAAAAAAGAACATGTATTTCTAAACAAAAGGTGATAATGTACAAATCCTGGAATAAAACACCTTATGAAGATCAGGGATCAAACTGATCAAGATGTAGTGTATAAATAAATAGTGAATATACACTCTAAAGATAGTCCAGAAAGTAATCTTATTAATAACTCATCTCAGACATTAATGATACATAACTTATTAGATGGCACCCTTTAAAAGCAATCACATAAGACTTCTTTTGTGTGTTATATACAAGAGAATTATAGTATTTTCTTTCAATAGATTGTTTACTTCTAGAGAAGTTCTTAAAATGAACTTGCATCAATAATCTATTGATCTTTCTGAAGTAACAAGTAGCTAGTTTTACAGTCACCATTACATTTTCTTTTAAAATCTGAAATGAAGGTTATATATAAAAGAAAAAGCAATTTATTTTTCTAACAAGCTCTCATTAAAATGTTAAGTTATAAACCTTTCAAGAATAAATGTTTGAACTATTTCAGATAAAAATAGTAACTGTTTTGAAATATATTAGGTCATTCTTATTTATTCTGATCTTCATTAGTATAATACAAAGGTCTTGCTCTTCAAACCACAACATCCTAACAGTAACCACCCAAATTAACTATGGGGGAGGCCAGAAGGAATGCTATGATAGAATGTTTTTTTTTTTTTCTTTCATGGTCTTTTTTTCAAACATTAGCACTACTTTTCTAAATAGTAGCAAGAATTATCTATGCCTGCTGGTAAATTGCCAACCCAACTAGTGTCTATTCCAATTAATCTACAGAACTGATTGGCAACAATGATAAACGCTAAGTTAACATTTCGTCTAACTCCACTACATAAAAAGAAATTGCTAACAAACGACATAGTATATTTACTGGGAACTTTGTGACAAAGATCCCTTGTCCCTAACCAAATATAGATATACTATTACTTCTAAAACACTGCTGTAAAATTTCAAAATAAACATTCTTCAAATTGATCCAGAATTTGAAATACTTTCCGAGTCTAGACAAGCTGATAATTAAAGAATGTTTAGCTGTTTATAACACAAAAGGCATTTTACAATGTAATCTTTATTTCACAGGAAACCATCACAAACTGATGCTAGTTACCAACTAGTTTGGTTAAATTTTCTTGATAACTGTTGTAACTTTTTAGGAAAAGAGATATTAGCTTTGTATCTTTTAATATATAAATATAGATAATCAAATGTACATCTCAACCATAAAAAGAAATAAAGATATTAGAAAGTACGTAAATCCGTAAATCTGAGAACTTTGAAAACTAAACAAATAAAAATAGAAACTTGTCCTAAATACTTTTGTTGGTAAACTGTTTGAACTTTTATTCCCTCTGGTGGTCATTGTGCACATCAAGATAATGTTATTCTATATTTTTTTCCCATTTAATGATGGATACTCATTTCAGAGGTTTTCTATTCCATAGTCAGTCAATTGGTGCATCATGTTAGTTTAAATGACCTCTTTTGACATATTTCCAGTCCAGCTGCTTGTGAGAGGGAGATGCCAGCATGAACCACACACAGATTATAGACTATAGCAAATAGGCACAGAGAAGTGGAAATAATATTCTCTAGTGCTGGATTGAAAACTAGGATTTACTGAAGTATAACTGAGAATATTGAGTTTGTATAATTTAGCATATGGTAGCTTTGAAAGATTTCATTTGAAAAAAAAAATGTTTACTTAGAAAATAAAAACTTCAAAATAATTTAATTTACAAAACTTCATTATGTGTCTAAATGCTATTAGAGAAACCAAATATCAAACTAAGCAACATTGTTTTCTTACTTGTCATAAAAAGGAACTTATAACTTCAAGTACTTGCAACTGTTGTAATTTCAATGTTTCGTAAATATTAGTAGTATACTCTCCACTCACTCAAAAATCCCAGAAACCTCTAAATTTCCAAGGTCTTTTTTTCCTGAAACCTCACTTATTTAAAATTGTTTATTTTAATTAAGTAATAATAAAATTTAAGTTGAATATACACTTGGCAATATCATAGTAAATGAATTTGGCCCATTATATATTGGAAAATTTAATATTACAATAGTAGTGTTTACTGATATTTGAATATATTTTATTTACACTGTCGTTCCTTTAGTTGAGGCAAAATAATGAGGTGGACGAGGTATTTGATTGCTTTAGAGGAGTATAAATTTTTGACCTGTCAGCTAGCATTTTTGCTCCATGTATCTCAGCTTATCTATAGAGAACATGTGCAAGACTTCTGAGATTGAAAGCTTATGTAGAAAGATGGATAACAACAGATGGCTGAATCAATAGAGCGTTGGGCTGTTGGGATCCAAATCATGGACCCTTTTTGTTATTACCCTACACTCTTATTCCATAAAGAGAGGATGGACTCTGCTATACTAATTTTTCCCATATATATTCTACACAAAAACAAAATGGCTGACACTATGGCTTACGAGACCCACTAGGGAGATTCATACCAAAATCTGAAACAAAGCACTAGCTTCACAAGTCTGCAAATAGTGGAAACATCATCTATCATTATTATACAGGCATAGTCGTTAGCACGTCAGACAGAATGCCTTGAAAGTATTCGTTCTGGCTCACTGCACTGAGCTCAAATCCCGCTGAGGTCAACTTTGCCTTTCATCTTTCCGGGGTCGATAAAATAAAGTACCAGTCAAGTACTGGGGATTGTTGGCCTTGTGCCTAAATTAGAAACAATTATTATACACTGGCTTATTCAGACTAGTGTCCTCATCTTGGTTGCTATAATAACAATGTTTCGGCTGTTGTACCTTCCGGACTTATTCAGGTGCCTGTCCTATTAGGTGACATCACAAAAATAACTAATTGAGCATATCCCAGGCATGGACAATCGAATGAGAATTATCTGTCCCCATGTTCTGAATAAAGGGTTCGGTTCAAAATTCCGAGAGCATCACCCAATAGGACAGGCACCTGAAAAAGGTTTGGAGGGTACAACAGCTGAAACACGATTATAACAACCAAAATGAGGGCATTGATCTGAATAAACAAGTGTATAATAATGATAATGATAATTCCTCATCTCAGAAATTCAGACAAAAATCTATCATCTATCATATTTGTATTTTTTTTTTTAATGAAGAATATCTAGTGTCCTAGTGTACATGACTAATGTGGCTTCTACAAACAATTCATCTTGCAATCTTTATTATCAGTATACAATTCTTTATTCACTAGGTCATCCTTTAAAGATATCGAAATATATGGATTCATATGAAACTAAATTCTATACCTGTCCTGCTGACTGTAACTGAAGGTCTTGAAACAAATACTTATATTGAAGTATAATTGTATATATCTTGCAGTCAAGAAATAGTTGAGAAAATTCCAAGAATATACACAAAATATGAAAGAAGAATCTTCAGGATATTTCCCTGCAGAAGTTTTATCACAATAAAGCTACTTCACAGAACAAAGGTTATAATGAAACAAGATTCTGCCATCTCAAGATTACACTTAAAATATACAAAAACAAAACAAAATCAAGAATGGTTGAGAGATGTGGAAAAAAAACCAGCTTATAAAAGAACTTTTCTGCACTTGACTAACAATATCAACATGTTTCCAAAATTTAAAATCCATCTAGAATAAAGTCCCCCGCCCATGTTTTGCATTAAGGAGTAGGAGACACAAAGTGCATCTGTATGAAATAAGATGTCATTAAGGAGAAAGTTTTTCAAAATGATTCGAGTTATTAAAATAGCATTACTCGTCATTCTCTTAGTTAATTAGATTCTGGATGGAATGGAGAAGAAGGTGTAGCAAGGAGCAAGGAGCAATAACAGCAGGCTAGACAGGAAGCAAGACTACAGATTTACTTAGCTGGAAAAGAAATTGAGAGCAGAATGTTTTCTAATAATGTCCACCACTATAAGGATGAAAAGTGTTAAGTATTATGAATGGCAATGTTGTGTGTTTGAGTGAATGAGGATGTTATTGGGGAGAAGCATGTCAGAGATAACAATGGAGTGCTTTCCCCCAGTTAAAATAAAGAATCATGGATGTATTACTATGAAAGATTGAATAAAGAATATGGGTGGGATAGTGGAAACCTATTCCAGAGGAATTAACAAAAGGGGCAAGCTATAGCAATTAATTTAGACAGGGTTAAGACAATTTGGAAGCCTTGAAAACAGTAGGTTCATCAAATATAGTTACTAGATGTTAAAAGTATTAGGCTATATTGTTACTCTGCTGTTTAGTTGCCAATAATACACTACTTGAGCAGTATTATGATGTAGTAGTAATATTGTAAACTGACACAAGAGTAAAGGAGAAGACTAGAGAAGAAATTGTAGAGGCAGAGGAAGGCAGTGAATTTGCAGAGTCCTTAGAGCATCAAATAGAATGCTTTACAGTATTCATTCTGGCTCTCTGTGGTCTGAGTTCAAATCCAACTGAGGTCAACTTTGCCTTTCATCCTTTTGAAGGTTGATAAATAAAGTACCAGCCCAGTTCTAGGGTCATTTCGTTTCATTTTTTCTCTATAGAAGAAATTGGCTGTGATCAGATCTGGAGAGGAATTAGCTCTGCCAAGTTTAAAATGCCCAAGCCATGCCCTATGTCATGACAGTGCCCTATGACTCCTTGAGGAGTTGAGGGCTCAAGGAAAAAAGGAAGGAAACTACATAAGCTTCAAATTGATTGGAACAAATACTGAAGGCTATATGAATCGTGTGTAAGGAGTGTAATGCTGTATGGTAATGAGACGCATTGATTGCATTAGATCTGCAAATGCTGGAGAGAAATGAATGAAGCATGATACACTGGATAGGATGCAGCTTGAGTCTATGAAAACATATGGACTTACACATACTGTATATTCTATAAAACAACAACAAGAGAAGTTCTTATCTATAAAACTAACAACTATGCATGTGTTGACCGAGAAAAAACTTTTGACAAGGTCCCACACTCTGCAATCTGTTGAGCAGCGAGAACACTAAATGCAATAGAATGGCTCATTACAGCAGCTTAGATCATGTATGAAGATACTATAAGCAAATTTATGATTAGCAGTGAATTCAGTAAGGAAATTATATACAGGTGGGTATCAAACAAGGCTATGTTCACCCTCTTTTCTTCATTGTAGTACTTGAGGCAATCTTACAAGTGCATGTCATTGGGAAATGGTTAATGCTTATGTCTTAATTCTCATTGCAGAATGTACTGAAGAACTGCAGTAAAAATTTAGAATTGTTAGATTGGATTTTTTTTTTTTTAAATCAGAAAAGCTAAGGTACTATTAAGTAGCAAGGTTTGCAAAAGATCAGCAGCATCTAAGAAAGGGCTTTGCTCAATATGCAGGAAGGATGTAGGTCATAACTCAGGTAAATAGTGGAAATAATGGATACATGAAAAGGTGCAGCAGAGTTTCAAGAAAACTGAGAATCAAATGTTTAGATGCACCAGATACACCGGTGTAGCTGATATCAGAAACAGCTACTCTAAATAATAGACATTACCTACTTCTTATAATGGAGCTAAGTGCTACAGACACACTATATATATATATATATATATATATATATATGCCTAGTGTACAGTCTATCCTGCTGAAATTGCAGTTGCGTTGGACACGTGATTCGCATGGAGGATACTAGGATCCCCAAGGCTGTGCTCTACAGTGAGCCGAAATGTGGAAGCCGTCAAAGGGGAAACTCCGCTATAAGGATGTCATCAAACGACATCTCAATGAAGCAGGTGGCCTGACTACAACTGCATGGGAGAAGACAGCAACTGACCGCGAACTATAGCAAAAAATTATAAAGAAAAGAACAAGAGATGCAGAGTCAAATTGGATGAAACAACAGGAGGCAAAGAGAGAAAAAGTGAGAGCAAGATCCACAAGATATGCGGACTACTAGTGCCTTTGACCTATAGTCCCATGATGGGGTGAAACATCGTATAAATTAAATAAGAAAAAAAACCTTTTCTGCCACCAATTACGAGTGACTGCTGATATATATATATAACCAATCATTTCCTAGCTTGGAGTCTCAGTTAACTCCCACTACACTGACAGCCATCACACCAACCACCTCTCTCTCTCAACCCTCCTCTCTAACAACCCACACCTCACTTTACATCCCTCATTTACTTCCTATCTCTACCTTTTAACCTATTCACTTTTTTTTCACTCCCACCAACCATTACATTACTTTACTACCCAGTCCAAGCACCTTTATCCAAACTCAGAATTTTTCACTCGTCACAACAAAACAAACTTGCCAATTGCAAAGGATTACAGAGCCTCTTGACTTTACCTATGTCTCCAATACTTCTAATCCTTATTGCAAATGAGTTAATTTGAATCAGACACACACAGCTACACACACAACTAAATAGATACACACACAGCTAAATAGATACACACACAGCTAAATAGACACACACACAGATAAAGTGCTACCCAAACACAGCTACACAATGAGGAAACCTCTATGCGATTGCTCGATATGCTAGAAATAGCAGCCGCATCTTAAGGTGAGGCACAGTGGATGATGTAATACAAGATACACTGTGCCTAAAATACCTTTGATCATAGGTCTTCTGCCTCAATCAGAGCTGAAGCTAAAAAACAACACACACAACTACACAGAAACAGAACTAGACAAATACACACTCTCTCAATGAGACATATGCACATTCAGAGAGAGAGTGCATATGTGTATATGTAAGTGTGGAGGTCTGTGTTTACAATTGGTGACAACTATGGAACTATACATAGAAACATTAACAGAAACCAGCCATGAACAGCATGCATCACTATTCGAACCTATCACCTGTCAAGGCCAAAATATAGAGAGTGGGAGGCAGGTGTGGTCCGATTTATTTATTGTTTGTTTACAGTTTCTTTGTTCTTTTGTTCGAGACATTTGTTGATTAACAATCCTATTTCTCTCCCCCCTCCCCCGCTCTATCTGTCCACGCTTGTGTGTCCTCTCTCTTTCTCTCATATATATCATCATCATCGTTTTACGTCCGCTTTCTATGCTGGCATGGGTTGGACGGGTGATTTCGGCCCGCGTTGCTTCCTCATTGGAGTCACCACTCTCCCAGAC
>JAOPJM010001291.1:35478905-35495956 GCA_027124095.1 Muusoctopus leioderma
AGAAGTTGTTCTCCGGAACACACAGCGAGTGCCGTTGCATGTTTGCATGTACACAAACCTGTTAGAAATACATGTACATATCTTTATTTCTATCTCTGCTGTCTCATGCGCTTATACCGATATATATATATATATATATATATATATATATACACACACACACACACGGCCACAAATATATACACACACACACACAAAACTAGACCATTGAGAAAAGAATTTGACTGTCTGATGAAATCAGATAAACCACTAAATGTAATATTTTAAAACATTCACAACTCAGTTTTCTAATGCCTAAGCAAACAACTAATACGAGCCAGCGAGGGAACCTTACGTGGTCACTCAAGCTGCTAGAAATAGCAGCCCTATATCCCTTAAAACACAAAACAGTCTTAAAAAGAAAGGATACATTGAATAATGTCTTAGATTCTCCTAAATAACAGATGGTCATGGCTGGAATGCTTCTGAATATAGGTCTTTTTGATCAGAGTTGACCTGGGGCTAAACAACAAGAAATACTACTATCTAAATGGTTTATTGGAATGTATTAACAAAAGCAAGAGCTCATTATATAACAAGAATACAAATTTTTTTTTTTTTTGCAATTCAGTAAATCTTACTGATCCATCAAGTTGCCACTATAATTGGAACCTGTTCTAGCATTGATTACGAAAACCTATTGGCTTGCATTGCCATATTTTTTGGTTCATGAATATTACTGTTGTATTTCCTAACCTTAGTTTAGTCTTAATCACTTCAAATGCATTGATTTGTGCTGCAGTTACCTTCAAACAAGAATAATTGTTCTTTTAATTCTCAATATCCCCTATAGCATCATTACTTGGCTATAGCATCATTACTTTCATATCAAAATTTTGCTTCTTTATCAATTCAATACTCGACAAATGTCTAATATTGTATTCAAGTTATCTATGCTGTTCATGTCAACTTTATGACATCAAAGAACACTGGAAATATTCCAGTCAGATGCACTGTAACCACCACCACCAAAAAACTCGTTAGCATAGGGATCAACAGATTTAAGCATTCAGCTTTTGTAGTGATTGAAGTTAATTCCTCAGCTCCAAGGAAAATCCTTATATAAAGACTATACTGACATCTCAGTTGGAATGAAACATTAAAAGAATCTCCAGCAAGTACTTCAGAAAGAATGATATTTATTCACTCCTACTTCCCACAAACACCTACCTCTACCCACAGTCTCTCAGTTCAAAGTCAGAAAGATTTACATAAAGTCTACTAATCTTGATTAAACCCAGGCTACATTTTCCTTAATGCACTGAAGGAAGTCTGCATTTATGCATAAAATTGACTAAAAAGGAATGTCAGTGCAAAATTAACATGGGCAAAGAACAATTTAATGCAACTTTGCTGTTGAGATTTTATTTTATTTAACTCAGTGGAGTGGGAAATTAATTGTTTTAATTACTTTTAAATTTATGGGCTGGCTGTTTATAAAAATTCAAACATAATCAAATATTAAGGCGGTTACTATGCCCTAAACACAGAGAGAGAGAAAGAGAGAGAGAGAGAGCTGTTTTTTCCTATGTTAAAAAGTTATGAAAACCCACTTAATTCATTAAAAAAAACATCTTTTTAACATTAAGAGATTTCAAGAACCCTCAAATCATTATCAAAATGAATTATTTCTTGGTTTTTATCAGATATCCAATTTTAAAAATTTAGTAAGAAGAAGAATGCCACCCGTAACCATTGCACCCCCCTACCCGACTGGTGTGATCAATGTGGTTGATGTTTAGCTTGAAATTCCATAGGATGATGCCTTTAGAAATAAATGTGAACAGAAATATTCCCAGAGAGTTGTGGTTCTGGGGAGGAATGAATAGGAAAGACGTTTAGTGCAGGATTTGGGAAGTAAAACACAGTAACGATGATGAGAGGAGAGCAACAAGATGGGTGCAAAAAGAAAGCTCAGGTGAAGGTGGTACTTAGCTTGCAGGCAGTGATATTTCAAATGATGAAGCCAGTAGATTGACAACCAGAAAACAAAAATGATCAACAATGTCTACCAAAGCATTAAATCTAACAAGAGACCATCTATGCTGCTAGAAATAGCAGCCAAATCTCCCTCAAACCACAACTTACCATCTTAAATAAGGACATATTCAATATGTCCTTATGATATTGGACAATGATATAGAAAAAGATGGGATGTTTATGACTGGAATACCTTTGATCTGCTCAATCAAGGCTGACCTGGGGATAAATATCCAGGCTGACCTGGGGATAAATATCATCAAAGATCAACTAGGGAAGTATGGAATTAAAACGTGGGAAAATAAAAGGGTTCTAAAAGATTTATGATTAAAAATAAGTAGTAAATCTACAGGTTTTAATTTTATATTTAGTTTTCCAGTTGAACAAATGTCCATCAACATGCACATGTCACTGGCCAAGTCAAGCCCTATTTGGTACCAGCCAAAAATGTCAAGCCCTATTTGGTACAAGCTAAAATGTAGGATACAAAAAGATCAAATCTTTAGACCAACAACCAAAGTGAAATCTATTTTATAACTTGCATCTCAAAGAGGCAACAAAAACCCAAATAAAGTCAGATGAATACTGGCATAGATGTTTGCTTGCAAAAGATTTTAACGTGTGTGACTAGTGAAGACAGTAGATTTTTAGTACCAATGACAGTGGTTGGAGATCACACATTTCTTTGTCAATGAATCAAATGCAGATTGTAAACAAATGTATGCTTATAATCTAAGCATTACTTATATTGCCAAAAAGCTATAGTTTTTACTTTATCAATGCCACCAGAATGTAACTATCAATGCAGACACTTTCTAATCCACAAAAATTTAGAATGGCATTTAATAAACACTCAAAATAGGCAAAAATGAAAGAAAAAAATAGAAGGAAATAGAAAGCAATGATAGAATGGCTGGTTACATGAAGACCTTTTAAACAATTTTCTTGAGCAAAGCAAATATTGAGAGTATTAATGTGAAAAGAAAAGGGTAAATTAATAAAGTATCTTTTGCTTATCTTAGTACTTTGATAATTCCAACAAAGTGATAGAGCAAAATAGAAACAACATTAAAATTTGCAAAAAAATCTGTTATCTTGATAATGTATATATCTATCTTAAGTATATACTTTCTTTATAAACAATTATCTCAACCTGTTTTTTCCAGATTCGGCTGTATTTTCTTTATATTGCCTTTAGAAGTTTTTATGATCAATTAAGTACTTAGTTATTTTTAAATGTTTACCAAAGGTTTTTATATAATTTAATAATTGTGCTTTATATTAGAAAAGGAAAGTCAAATTTCAATGTAATAATATCTGCTTGAACTTAATTTTTTAAACTGTTACATCCATTTTTTTAAAAATGCTAGCAAGGCTGAAATAGGTTTTGCAAATTCAAACAATTAAATATTGTTGGAGCAATTCTTCTACAACTGGATGCTTTTCCTGCTGCGAAACACTGAAGAATAAAATAAGAGGGACACCCAAGCAGACAATCAAAAACAGTTACCCTAGAGAATTATATCCTCCAGAATGATGCTATATAGAGTAGAACAATAAAATCTAGGTTGCCACAAAAGTGATATCCACCAGTATTAGAATTTTACTTTCTAGCATCTTATATAAAGGCATTTGTGTAAATGATAGTGCTGACTCTGGGATTGGCGATACCCATTTCTTAGTAAGATAATAAATATTCTTAGATAGATATACAAAAGATACAATGGTATTCAAAGGAGTACTAACCCAAAATCTGTCATCTTACCTTATTCTCCAAATAGCTATACACAGGTCACTTACCCAAAGCCTCAGATTTGCAGAGAGAAGCAAATGAAAAGCTTTGACATTTATACTTTCCCTAAGGGCATCAAAGACCGTAAAATCTAATTCAATCTACTTGCATATCTCACTTACCAAATATTCAAATATATAGATCCAAAGTGAATTAATGATTACAGTAAAAGACATTTCAACTGGGAAATGAAACTATGTTGAAAACTTTATCAATAACTTATGACATCAGAACACACACCATATCTCTTTGGATAAACCTAGAATGTATTATAATGATTTCTTTGAACTAGGCATGCAGGGGATGTAATGTTCTGTTCACTGTTGTTCCATATACACATCCTAAACAGTACACTGTATGTCTTTCAACACTAGCAAATCTGGAAAAAAAAAAAAACCCATCAACTCACAAGCCAGCTTTCCTCCCAATCAACATCTACAGTTCCAATTCATGCTGTAGTCACTATTTCAGACGATTTACCCCTCTTAAATACTGAATGTTCCATTCTAGTCAGAAACTTAATTCCACTCAATAGCAAGCTAAATGAGGTCAGTCTGTGTGTTTGAAGAAAAGTAATCCTTACATTTTCTTGAAGGAGGAAAATTTATTGAAATATGTTCCTGGTGTCAATGAAACTTAAATCCATACTAAGGAAAAGATTATCCATAGTTACCATCATTTTTCTGACTTATGCTAGTAAAAACTATGTACAAAGTTTAAAAAAAAACCAAAAAACATTCAAAGTACATTAAAAAATGATTAAAAAAAAAGTAAAAAAACTGAATACATAAATGAAATAACTAAATTATTCACTACAAGAGAGATTAAAGTACATAGACAGCTAAAGACCCACAACCTTTAACAGAAAAAATATTTTTAAATGTGTATCAAGTTTAATTGTTTTCAAAGAGGTTTATTTTAGGCAGCAGTATTTCATAGTAAATTTAAATGATGTAAAAAAATCAATGTTTACTAAAGCTAAATAATTGATACCATTGTTTCAATAAATTTGGAAAGAGTCACTGTAGCATCTTCAAAGAGATGCTACACAATTGAATTGAAATATATTCTTACAGTAACTTAGTTTTAAAAAAAAAATAATCCAAACCAAATTCAATTTCCTAATGATGCATATAAAATTATATTAAAGAATCAACTGCATTACAAATACCGATTCTTGTCAGTAATAAAGTATGGGAATAAAAAGCTGTTTGTAATGTTAACTTATACTAAAATAGTAAATCGCATAGGTTTTATAATGTCTTACATAAAGAGAAAAAGAATCATGGGATAGTCTAGGTTATAAATCAGTGTATAGGATAACTGAAGATATAAGGAAAAGTGTGTTTATAAAAGTTATGGAAATATCACAAAGAACTATAAATATATAAACATAAAGAGCTTTAACTCAACTAAACCAACAAAGAAAAATCAGCTGTTAGAAACTTGTGAGACAAATAAATCTGAGAGCAGCATATAAACTTCAGGGTTATTTACTGAGAATGTGGAATGCATCCAAGTAAGTAGGTGTGGCAATGATAATACCTAATGAAATCATATAGGAAGGTTATGTTTCTGATGTTTGGTATAGCAATATCATTATAAACAGTTACATCATCTATCTGGTGAGAGTAAGTAATAAAGGTGGTACCGTTAGAGTAGAGAAAGTAAAAACAACAAAGTTCATATGAACCAAGTAATCCAGTTAAATTTGTATCAAGATGTAGTACCACAGATAATATATTCCTGGTGCAGCAGCTGCAGAAGTTGTTGCTTAGCCCAATGTCAGCCCTGATTGAGCAGACCTATGATCAAAGGAATTTCAGCAGTGACCATCCTGTCTTTTTCGTAAATCAGGGACTAGATTGTCCAATGTATCCTTTATTTTAGATGGTAAGGTTTGATTTGAGCGAGATTTGGCTGCTATTTCTAGCACAGTGACCACACAGAGGCTCTCCCATCAGCTCATACAAGAGAAGTAGCTGAACTTTGTCAAATGCTTTTGTTCAGTTGACAAAGAATTTTATGTTCTTTACTTTGATGGATAATGGAAAAGCTTGTAGAACAAATAAAACTATGGATGAGGGTGTGGATAAGGCTAAAATGCTGTATTAGTAGTATTTCAGTGGTAAACATATTTTAGGTATACATATAGAAAATTCATATTTTAAATGTTCTAAATGAATTGATTCAATGGAACTACCAAATACTGAGTAATATGGTCTTTTTTAATGAACCTTTAATAGTTATAGATCATTTCTGTTACTTAAATGAAGTAATTACTACTGAAGACATTCTACATTATTACTGATTTTATGCAGGGAGTAGAAAATTATCATCATCATCGTTTTACGCCCATTTTTCCATGCTTGCATGGGTTGGACGGAGATTTCTTGAGGCAGCATTTTATGGTCGGATGCCCTTCCTGTCACCAACCATACTTCTTAAGTATGGGAATCACATCACCGAATCACCGAACGGCCAAGCATTTTGTTATTGGAGATAAACAAATGTCGCCGGTTGATTTCAGCAATAAACTGTGTCAAGCAATGACAAGCACATGGATGCACACACACACACACACACACACGACAGGCTTCTCTATACAGTTTCTGTCTACCAATACCACTCACAAGGCATTGATCGGCCCGAGACTATAGTAGAAGACCCTTGCCCAAGGTGCCACGCAGTGGGACTGAACCGGAAACCACGTGGCAAAGTTCTTAACCACACAGCCATGCCTGCACCTATTTGTAGTAATAAAAACAGTGTCTTTGTACAAAAGGTTATGCACATGGAACAGTATTAAAACACAGGTGGTGTAAACTGGAGAACAATAAACTAAGCATGATTCATTAGATTAGAACATGAACTTGAGGAGGCACAGACTAAGTAAAACAGTTGAGAACAAACTCCCTCCATGTACATCAGAAATTTGATGTACACAAACAACTGTACTAAAAATGTGTATGCAATAATTATGGATCATGCAAGGTAGGTGGAAAAATGGCTGAAAAAGTTACAGAAGCTGGTGATGGTGGGGCTCCACATATTTAGACATTGCAGTATTACATAGCTGTTGTATTTTCACACATTACAGTATTACATAGTCGCAATATCTTTACACACCATGGTATACCATGCCTACAAAATCTTAAGGGTTAAGGGAGATTTGGCTGCTATTTCTAGTAGGTTGAGCAACCACGTAGAGGTTCCCCCATTGGCTAGAAAACAACAAGTGACACTGGTAGGACATGAACATCAGTTGAGA
This sequence comes from Muusoctopus leioderma, assembly GCA_027124095.1. Classification (NCBI taxonomy): domain Eukaryota; kingdom Metazoa; phylum Mollusca; class Cephalopoda; order Octopoda; family Octopodidae; genus Muusoctopus; species Muusoctopus leioderma. Next base: position 35,485,988 of record JAOPJM010001291.1, read on the forward strand.
AAACCTGTTTAACTCATTCTAGCATGTACAAAGAAATGTTAAGCTCATGACTAAGTTAATATTTTAGATTTGATGAAACTGAAAGCTGAATTGAATAAAAAAAAGCTCAACTTTAAAGTTAATGAAACCAGCTGTTACATGTTTAAATTTTACTCCAATGCCCAACATTTAAAAGTATTACATACTTTTAAAAAAAAAATATTTCCTAAATATTGTCATATACAGTAGTCCTGAGATTTCAGCTATAGTTCAGTAGTTATTATAGCATTTAGGTGAATTCTCCTTGTCTGTTGTACACTGACAGAGGTAGATTATGAAAGGGAATCTCTTAAGAGAAGAATTGTGATTGAGAGAAACATTTTGTCTTGTGGAGAAAAGGAATTTCTCTTCCGAATGCTTATGTTCTTTGACAATTACTTATTTTATTTCTTGAAGAATGTTAGGGTAGTCTAAAGAGTAATTTCTTGAAAGGAAAACAAAATTCAATTTGAATTGGAAGTTTAACTCTTCAGGTATGGTAACTAATGCAATAGGTTTGTAACGTATTCAAAACAATAAAACGCTTAAATTGTAAGCAGTGTAGTTCATGATATCCCTAGATTTAACAATAGAGAATTTGTGTAAAAAGGTCTGTGAAGGCCATAGCCACAACCCATTCCTCCAGACCAAACCAATAAAAAAAAAAAAAAACTGTTCTATGTTGTTTATCCTCAAGACGACTGATCAAACAGACCTATGATCAAAGACGTTGCAGCCATGACCATCCCAATTTTGTGTGCATCTGGGACTACAATGTCCAATGTGCCTTTCTTTATTTAAGATGGTAGGTGTAAATTGAGGAATATTTGGTTACTATTTCTAGCAGGTTAAGCGACCCCGTAAAGGCTCCTTCATTAGCTTGATATGTTCTATTTATCTCTTATTGATTCCCAGAGAGAATTACGAACTCTAAATTATGTATATTCCTTTTAACCATGCAATCAAATATTCCTTTCAGAAAATATAGCAGATAGTTTATGTGTATACAACTATATATATATATATATATATATATATATGTATATATATATATATATCTCTATCTCTATTGAAAATAAAAACAAACATTACTTATGAGGTGATCCAACAGTCATTATTTTGCTCTATATTGAAATTATGCCAATTAGTTATCAATTTGGTCAGTGACACTTATACTTAATTAGGTCACACCTTGTGAATGAAGTTTGTTTTCACAAAACAGTTCATCCCACATAAAAAAAAAAAAGCAGCTATTAACTATTTTCAGACAATGTAATGGCCTTTCACTTCATTCCTAAAAAATATTTTAAAACAACAAACAACCACTTGGATTTATTTTCAGAAAATTTTTTTATATATATAGTTACTCCTTTTAACAGTGATAAGAAAACATATAAAATTATAGAATAATTTAATTATAGCCATTCCTATGATAGCAGGAGCATTCATAGTAACAAGACTGTTTGTGAGAAAAACCGAAATAAGACTTTATGAAAGAAATCAAAACAGAATGGCAATTGCATTACATTTTTACCCTATTTGCCCCATTTTGGACAAAATTAAGAAAAGAAAAATATTTATCAAATTGACATTAGAAATTTACTATCAACTCTGGTACTATTCTTCAAATATAACTTTCATAATTTGAGAATCCCAAGCTGAACAATTAAAAAGCAGTTATTAACTATTTTCAGACAATGAAACGGCCTTTCACTTCATTGCTAAAAAATATTTTAAATCAACAAACAACCACTTAGATTGAAAATTAACCAATTAGGAGAATCTTTATCATGGTACCGTCATTAACTTTACAGTTATTCTATGCAATGTGTGTCCAGTAGCGTCATTTGATTACTGTCATGTGTCTAGTGTGTCAGTGAGGTTTCATCGCTGGCTGGCAGAGATGTGAAATGGAGATTTGAATGTGTAAGTCTCCTCTTGCCAGTACATAGCCTCTTCAGAAACAAGCTATAGGTAGTACTTCCCTGTGGTGACACATGGTAACTGGGGTCTCCTGCAGTCCCAGGAAAAACCTACCAAGGACTCAGTGCTCTGCCCCCAGTGTGTGATCATGCCTTAATACCCATCAACATTGGGTCAAATAGTTTCATTGCATTGTGAACGCTAGAGATAGCATAAGACTATGTAATGGAAACAAACCCCGACAGAAATATCGGAGTGGAGTTCTGTAGGCAGTAAGATATGCCTATTTAGCAGTCTTTCCTGCAATCAAACTGGTACCAGATGTACTGCCTTTGTTTTCCTCTGGACTACACTGGTGAGGTCCCTAATAGAACTGCCCAGGCTCTTTTTTTTCAAAGGCACAACACAGGAGGCAACAGCTATGGGTTGTCTGAATTGGTGGAGACAGCCTGTGGTGTAGAGATACCATGGACTGCCTTTGTTGGTGGAAGGGGCCATTGTAATTCTACTGATCAGCTATCACCTGCCTAAAACTGAGCAGCCCCAACCTGTAAGGTGCTGATTTGGCACAATCTGGCTGCTTCTTTGGGTGCAAGGAGCATGTTCACGCTTGACAATTGAACTGTAAAATAGTGTACTAAACAATGTATGGAAACAGTTGTGTAGCAAGGGTTCACAGTGCATGGGAGCAAAAACCCTTTTGGCACCCCCACCTTCATTAACAGGTATGATAGGCTAGAGGAAATTTAGAACCCTTTCACACCTTTGCTTGGGGGTGACTGCCCCCATCGCACCCACCTTGCTACACCTCTGCATGGAAAAATTCAAAGAAGTTTCCAGCATTTCGTTTGGCAAGCTGGAATCTTAGAAATATGATGCCAGGATTGACTAATGATCTGAAACTGATGATAGATGCAAAACAGCTGTTATTGATGCTGAACTTACAAGATTGAATGTGGACATTGCTGCAGTCCAAGAGACAAGACTTGCAAATGATGGGTTATTACAAGAGAAGCAGTGCACTTTCTTCTAGAAAGGAAAGGGACAAGATGACAGACGAGAGTATGGCATTGGGTTTGCACTAATGACATCTCTCTTATCAATGATAGAACCACATACTGCCGGTACTGAACGAATGTTAAGTCTTCATTTGAATTCCAACACCGGCCCAGCAAACCTTGTGACTGCCTATGCACCCACGCTAACTCCAGTATTGAAAGACTAGTTTTGCAGTGAGATCAATGAACTCAGTGGACAGCTGCCACAATCAGAAGACCTCAACTAGCTCGGAGATTTCAACACCAGAGTCAGTGCAGAGCATCACATTTGGCCTATATGCATCGGCCACCATGGAGCAGGTAAAATGAATGAAAAAGGTCAGAGATTGCTGGAACTATGTTGCAAAAGGGACCTCCATTCAGTGCACATTGAAATAGAGTAATGGGAGGACATAGCATCAAACTGTTTATACTGGAGACATGCTGTGGAGGCAGGGGTGAAAAACTGGAGAAGGATTGATATCAGCTTCAGGCACTAAAAAGACAAAGGTGGATGGCAGAAATTCCACACAATGACTCCGCCTTCATCTATGGTGACTGCCACTCTCAAATAGGCCTACACAGTCATTGTATATGATGTGCCAGCATAATGAGGGTGTAGGAAGGGAGGGGGAGGTTGGAGGAAGAGAGAGATAAGAAGAAAAAGAAGAAATTTCCATCAGACAGACCACCGCAGATGCAATTTGAATCATCAACTGGTGAAGGAGGTTGATACTTTAACTTCATAATATCTTCAAACTCTGGCAGAAGAAAGTGTTTACACTACAAGCTTCAACTGCAATTAAGGAAGGTCTGGAGATAATAGAAAAAGTTTATGAGGAATGCAATAGAAGCATATCCAAAGACCCAGTCTTCAGTGATATGATCTATAGGAAAATAGGGAATAAAATGACATAAGATTTTCCTGTTTTTAGATAGAACAAATGTCAAGTTAGTACCAATGCGCACTATTTAGTTAGATATGGTAAACAATAATTAGATTTGGTGTGAATGAATGGCCTGTAAGAGCTATTAAGTATATGTGAAAAAGTATTATACAATTACAGTCAGCATTAGCAACACAATATTAATGCACTGAAGCCAGAACCAAATGTCTTGATCTCTAATTATAGAATGAAATGAAAGAACTGCAAAAGTTTGGAGCCAAAGTAAAACAGAGAAAAAGTTTAAAGTGAAACTGGTTAAGTGTTAATGCAACATGAAAGTAGCTTTGTTTAGCTGAAAAATAATGCATATTGTGCACCTATTGGTAAGATAACTGTTGTGACGAGTAAACACTCCACTTGCTAGAAATAGCAGCCAAGTCTCTCAAATGAAGCCCTACTGATTTAAAAAAGGAAATGATACATTAGACAATGATATTCAAAAGGACGAGATGGTCATGGATGGAACGCCTTTGATCATAGGTCTGTTTGATCAGGGCTAACCTGGGGCTACGCAACATGACCATTGGATACATAAACACATTTTATATTGCACCACTCGGATATTTTATCTTTGTTTTAACATTTTATAGGTTTCACATGCATACTGAAACAATCTTGCTGAATGCATTATCACAGCCATTTTAACATCCATAATTACTAAATAAACCATACCCCCCCCAACTGTAATAAATAGTGATATACAGAACAGATCTATAAGAAAATAGAATATATTTAAACCAAAACTTAAAAGGAGACTGAAATTATTTTATCAACAAATTCTAATGCTTGGGTGCAAACATTGTTATGGGGGACTATAAATTATCTCAAACTTTAAAAAAAAAAAAAAAAAAAAGAAAATCAAAGTCATAATGACACCCAGTGAAAAAATAATTGGAGAATTTTTTTTTTTTAACTTCTGTTCTTTCCCATGGCCCTGGGTTTATATTTTTCATGTGTGTTCCTCATTGAACTAGAGGAAGGAATTTAAGCTATCAACTAGAATTACTAATTGAACTAATTAGCTAAAACTTACGATAGATATGCTATAGGAGTGCACTTTTGGCAGGTTTTACAATAGGTCATTCAATTGTTCACCAAAACAAAACCGATTTATTTTGTAACTACAATCCTAAATAAAAGTTTGGAGAAATCTACATTTTAATTGGTAGAACTGATATGTCTAAAAAAAATATATCTGCGTACTCATTTAGAAGAACATAAATATTGATAGGATAGGCCAAAACAGATAAATTTTGATCCTGTAACTGCTCAAATCTTTCCAGGTCAAATAAGTGCATAGTTAGAGTAATCATATAGCATGAAAATAACTGAAAAGCAGTAAATTAGATCTCTCCTAAAGATGCATAAAAGTACAAAGAGATACAAGTATTATTAAAAGTGGTATTGAATTTTGTAAGGAAATGATTTGAAAGTATTATTAAAAGTGGTATTGAATTTTGTAAGGAAATGATTTGATTATCTTAATACATAAAAAGGTAACATGATTTGCAAAATGGAATTCATTTTAAATATAATTGCATCAAAAGGATTTTTATAAAGTGTATAGAATAAAGTCTTAGCAATAGCCAGATTAAACTTATCCAATAAATGCAGAAATAGAAGGGAGTAAAAAATTTCCAAATTTGACATTAAATGTCAACATACAAAATATAAAATATAAGTCTAGTTAGATAATATTGGTAAAACCACAGAGGAGTTGCATCATCAGAGAATGAATGTGAATTTTACTGTTTCTTAATTTTTTTGTTACACAGAAACCAGAATAAAGTGCATGTTGATGCATGTGAGACACATGTATGGAGGTGTACAGATACAATTAAAAAGAATATGAATTTCCTTGATGCCTCCTATAAAACACTTCCCTATATATTGTTATAATATCCAACAAAGTTTCCTTTTTTAAAAAATTTAAATAGAGAGTGAAAAGGTCAAATCCATCCATTCACCATTGCTAACAGACTTTTTTTCAACATCAAATCAAACCCCCGACAGCATGTAGAAAAAAAATTAAAACTTTTAAAACTGATGTGCAAAAATTAACTTCACTCTCAATGCTTGACACATATCTACCATAGAAAAATCCAACACACATTCTAGCTATCAATTACACTGTTCACAGTAATACCACTAATCTTTCTGGTAGAAAAAAAAAAACAACAAAAAAAAAAAACATTCAAGAAATTCAATACTTTACATTATCACAGATGAATTTTAATAGATCTGGTTTGCATTCACAGAAATCGTGCATTCAACTTAAAGTAACACTTATTCTGACCCTGCTGTTTCTTTATTGGTATCTGATTTACAGCTAAATACTATTCAAGTAGAGTAATGTAGTTCAAATGAAGTATTGTGAGATGTTAAAATTGTTGAACTTGTTTTATAAAGCTGGTACAATGCAAGTTATAAATAAAGGAGTGAAAACATAATGAAAACAAAACAACATTTAACTTATAGTTTAACCCTTTTGTTACCATATTTCTAAGGAAACAGACTGTTTTCAAAATTAATTGAAACACATGAGCAATCAAGAATTTCAGGGGATTTAGTAAAATAACTAAATTTTCCATTATTAAGATCATTTTTGGAATATATCTTAAGAAATGTTCTTACATAAAATGGAATGTTTTAATATAAATATGAACATTTTAAAAAGTGTGGTTTTCTATCATAAAAACTGGGGTGGTTTCAGGCAGTTTGGTATCAAAAGTGTTAAGAGTTAGAACAATTTCCCACAACAGCAAACATATTGTACCCTTTGGCAAAAGATCTATAACTGCTTGTCTGATATGCAGGCTAGTTAGCAAAGTATTTAACTTACTTCCCAAATGAAGTGGTTAATATTAGAAAGGGCAGTGAAGTAGCAGTGAGGGGGGGGGGCAAATATAAAGTTAAAGAAGTGTAAACTGTTGCTATGTTTTCACTCCATTATTTTTAACTTGCATTGTGCTGGCCTTCTAAAGTAAGTTCGATAATATTATCCAAGTAAATTTTTAGTTTTAAACCTTCAGTCATCAGGAACAATAACTGTAATATTAAGACTAAAGACATGTATAGGTGCAGGCATGGCTGTGTGGTTAACAAGTTTGCTTTGTGAATACGTGATTATGGATTCAATCCCACCGTGTGGCACACCTTAGGCAAGTGTCTTCTACGAATGCCTCAGATTGACCAATACCTTGTGAGTGAAATTTAGTAGACATAAACTGTACACAAACCTGCTTTTATATATACATGTGTGTGTGTTTACACCAATCTAAAAGCCAACAAAAAAAAAAAAGATGTCCCTTTATGTCCTGTAACTTAGCAGTTTGACAAATAGAGATCAATTAAATAAGTACCAGACTGAAATAAGTACTGGGGTTGATATATGATTGACTAAACACCGGATATTGTACCTCTTGAGTAAGGGATATATAACTGTTTATCTGACATGCAGGCTGGTTAAGGCAATGTATTTGATTTACTTCCCAAATTAAGTTATTAACATTAGAAGGGGCAGTAAACTGGTGGGGTTGGGACGAATTGCTCAAACGGCAGGCAAAGGTCCAAATTTAAAAAAAAAAAAAAAAAAAAATCCTCTATGTTAAAAAGGGATATAAAAAATAGAATTATCTCACATGCATACTGATATTTCTTATTTAATTACGGATTCTTTTACTTTTGTGAACTACACGCTCTACAGAATTCCTCTAGAGACAATGATTAGATTTTCTTTATATTTGTTCAGTCCAGTTAATATCTAAAATCAAGTTCAAATTTAGTAGGTGTTTCAAATTGTTTAATTTTAGCATTGACTATCCAGAAAGAAAAAAAAGTCTGATGAGCCAAATGAAGGAACCGTTATGTGGTTACATGACTTGCTAGAAATAGCAGTCAGATCTCCCTCAAATCACTTCCTACTATTATAAAAAGGAAAGGACACATAGGATAATGTAGTAATAGATGCAGGACATCTGAATAAAAAATGGTATGGTAACATACCATACATTGAAAGTAAAAGACCTTGACCACTCATTGAAACAGAGCAAAGGGGAAAAAACAAAACAAAACACTTTATTATAGGTAATAAAATAGAATCAACTTAGAATTTATAATTAATGTACTAATCAATTTAGAGAGGTAGCAATTGCTCAAAGTTTGTTAATTGATACATGTTCAGAAATGAGGGTGGAAGAATAGCATAAATAATAAAGCAATAGTCTAAATGGAGAGTTCCTAAAAGTGATTTGTAAGTTCAACAACTGTCATGATGAGTGAAGAATGTGTGTACATATATTAATATTCATGTGCAATATTTGGTGTATGATTAACCATTCATTAACATATTTCTAATGAAATACATTGCCAATGATTTTCAATTAATTTTGAAAATAATCAAAAATTTGGAGGGATTTATTAAAATAACTCTCGTTATTAAGTTGGTGTTTGGAACCTAACTTAAAGTTCTTACATAAAATTATAATGAAAGGTTGAAATTTAAATATGAACACTTTAAAACAAAAAGGTTTTTATCATAGAACCAAGGGCAGTTTCAGGCAGGTTGGTACCAAAAGGGTTAAAGATTGTGAGATGGTCAAATGAGCTAAAAAAACAATGATTTCTAATGCACAGGAAATTTTATTATTTTCTTTTTACTTTATGCAATCTTACTTAACCATAAGATATTACTGGCAACTGAAAAAAACCCCCAAAATCAACTGACTTCAGATGGGTATGAATACAATTCCTTTCTTTATGCATGAAACCTTGTTTTATTTTATATTTTTTTAGGTGGAAGATGAAAAGTTGTTTGATAATTAATACAAGCTAAATCATTCAATTTGATAACCGAAAACTGATTTGTTGTTGTGTAGCCCAGGGCAGCCCTGACCAAACCTACCTATGGCAAGTATGTAGTTGGCTGAACAAATAGGTTCTACCCACCGATCCATAGCTCCCTGGACCATATAATTAACCACTGCATATCCTGATATGCAGTATGTGGGGCAGTGTGGAAGTCTGGTTATGTTGTACTCTCTCCAGCATCGAGTCCATTTCTGTAGATTCTAGTATGGGCCAACAAAGAAGCCTTTATGCAGTTATTCAACCTGCTAGAAAGAACAGCTAAATCTCCCTTAAATTTCACTCAGCCATGTTAGAAAAAAAATTAAAAAAATGATTCGTACTTCTATTTATTCAGAAAATACCATCACACACTAAATCATAAAAGTAGATGAATGAGGACTCACTAAATAATTATCTCAAAACAATACCAGATAAAAATCATTTGTCACTACTCAAATCTTAGCAAAAAAAAAAAATATTCAAGATCGCTCCTAAACTTGACAAAAGTAGGAAAGTAACATTCTTAGATGTAGAAATATCATTGCCATTACTGTTTTAGTTTTCCTAGTTCTGATTGCATTCATTATTGTTGGCCTTTCAGATGAATTTTCTATCCATATATCAGGCAAGGTAATTATCTTTACATAGCAACCAATCCAAGTATATTGTGTTGTTTTAAGTAAAATTGCTAAACATCATGAGGTCATCTTACATTCTTAGAAGGCACCACACTTGTCCCCATCATCTGACAAAGCAAGTGAAAACAAATCCTAACAAATCACATGACATCAAAATTGCCCCTAAATATTTTCATTTAAAAATTATATAAAATAGCCTTGTAAGAAAGAATTTGTAAAAAAAAAAAAAATAAAGATAAAAATAATAATTCGACCAGTCCCAAATATATTCATTGGGAATTATAACATTTAGAGTAATGCAAGATAAATTTTTATATATCAGTCACCCCACCAAGAAAAAGGAACTAGCATTTATAGTAACATGTCATTTTAAATAAAATGTAACAATGTGTTTATTACTTATGTCTGAATAGTGCTTATAACCTCATATGAAACCTTAAAATATAATAAAATAGAAATATTTTTTGTAAATACATAGATCTGTGGCTGGGGCAAGATCCCAGCCAAACAGAGGGTGACATGGTGGTGGAATGACATTGTAGATAGGGCTATAAAAAC
>JAOPJM010001291.1:35496056-35507272 GCA_027124095.1 Muusoctopus leioderma
GAGAAATCGATGCGGGCCGAAATCACCCGTCCAACCCATGCCAGCATGGAAAACGGACGTAAAACGATGATGATATACATACAATGCATAGACATATTAAACCAATAAAGCATAATTGCCACACCCAGCTACCAACCTTAGAAAAAATTTTCTACAGCTGCAAGCATTAAGAAAACAAAACTATCTTCCTAATAGTAATAAAGTAATCCGCTTAGAAGGGATCTTTTTACAAAACAAATGAATGATAAAGAAATGGATCCATTTTATTAATACCAACATTTTTAGTTAGTTCCCATGATAATCTTTTATATGTTGTCACTGTATTTGAACATAACATTACAGACCAACAAATTAATTTTTTAATCCACAATATATATTAGCTTGATCTAACAATTTTCTACAGCTAATATCTGTTGACTCCCATACTTTCTCAGTTTTGTCTTGCTACAAGACAATGCAGTGTTACAACTTTATCCCTTGAGGGAGAAGTAAATAAATATATTAGCTGAGCGCCTAAGCACTTTAGTGAATAGACTGATAAGATGTAGGTCAATGCCAGAAGGAAAGCTAATCAAAGAGATTCAGTTACTCATTTTTTCTCCCCCAGTATTCTTAGTGTCATTTTAAAACAAAACTAGGCAAATACTTTCCCTAAAACCCCTTGTAATTCAACAACTCACCCCAGTATATAATAATTTCATTAAAAATTATTAAAGTTCTGTATGAGCTTGAATATTTTTTCTACTGAAAAACAAATACGTTAAGAGAATTATTCATTCTCTCAATTACTAATATAATTTTAATTTTTCAACTAACTTTGTGGATGAAACATGCAAGAAATTCTTTTTTAAATCTAAAAAAGCCATATTTAACTGACGTTTATCATCTGCTAAACTGTATATATATATGTTGATTTTATTTCATTATTTTAACACTTATAGAAATTGTTACAATATTAGAGTGCAAACAATTTATTTTTCTAGATTAATGGAAATGGATGGAAAGGTGCTGGTTAAATCCGCGAGGAGAAAACGAAAGAGGGAATTTGAATATTGAAAAAAATATTTCAATTTGATAAGATTCATTAATTTGGCAACAACAAAAAAGTTTCAAAGAAAAATGAACAACCATCAGCCAATATAATTACAGTTACATTTGAAGCTGTTATGTTGGATTTACAAGATATATATAAATCTTTTGTTTAAAACAACCCTCTATTCCTCTATATTTTAAACTCAACATCTTACCCACCACTAATATCAGTAGTTCCTGTCAGCTTGTCATCTCCTGTTTAAGATGATCTGCAAACAAAAGAACTGAGATATACTTGCCAAATCCCCAATGATTAAATGGGACACTTTATTTTAGTTATCACCATATTAGAAAAGTTACCTAAGAAGCATTTTGTTGGAGCCAAAGAAATTGTGTTTCTAAACTATATTATGACTGGAATAATGAATGATTAGGATGTGTCTTCATAAGATGTTTATTTTGCTTAAGAGAAAGAAAATGAACTTGGAATAATTAGATCACAAGTGTAACAAAGAGAACTGTTAATCATAATATGAGAGAAAAGAGTTGTGGAGGATGGAATTCAGTTTGTATTTATTCTGGTGCATGGGGATGCTGGTACCATATTCTGGTGCTACAGCTGCAAGGCAGCTACCCAGCAAAAAGCAAATAATTTTGCTTTTTATCAACATAGAAAAAAAGAAACAATACACTTAACCTATTGTAACTGCTGTACTTTGGTGAACAATAACAAAATTGTGTGTGTCAATGATTCATAATGGCTGTTCAGGCTATGTATGAGGGGACCCTGAAATTATTTTATGAGAACTATATGAAAGAGCTTTTTACCAAAAATCTGAAGTTAACAGAATTCAAGAATGAGTGACATGTAGACTCTTGTATGTGCATACTTTAATCCTCATTGTAGAGACAACCCAGAAGAAAATTTTTAGAAGAAGATTTTTAGATGAAAGGTTCAAATCAAAAAGCTTAAAACTGACAATTCAAAAATCATCACTAAGATCAGAGAAAATGTCTGAAGGTCTGTAAATAGTCTACTATGTGATTATAAGTCTTCTTAGACTCAATGAAAGTCTGAGTAGATGTAATGAAATGTCTTCCTGATTGCATGTTCTCATTGTGGGTTTTAAGCCAAAACAATCTTCACAGCAAGACTAAATACATTTGTATACACATAAATTAAGTTCTATGTATGATAGTGGGGGAGGAAGCACACAGAAATTCAATATTATGTAGATAGTGGAACCAATGTGCCAAAAAGTTGCTACAAGATTACGCAGATAGACTAGTAAGAAATCAAGACAAAGTGCCTCAAATAGATGGGTGTAGTCAGTGAGAAACAAAGAGTTAAAGATTATGGACTGACTGTACTGAAGACGAAGATAGTTTCTGTTACCTAGGCAACCTAATTAATGTTGGGAGAGTGCACTGAATGTCATAATGTGTTGAGTTTGAAATGGTTAGAAGTTTAGGAAACTGCTGCCTTTTTTGCAGAGAAAAGGACTTCTGCCAGACAAGGAAGCTAGACTACATGAAGTACATATAATTAGAATAATATTAAATGGAAGTGAAACACGAGTAATGAAATGGGTGCATGTACACACAGTTAAGTTGCTTTATATGGAACAGTTTTTCCAGAAATAACTTTTCAATCTGCTTAAATGTAAGTTAATAAGAACATTTTGTTCCTAGAGGAAGGACTTTATTCAATATGTTCAAAGCCTAAGAATTTGTAAGTATCAAAACTTACTTAGAAATTTGATTCAAGCTTTTCATGGGACAGGCAAAAGAAATATGGCGAAGTCGATTAGGTATGAGACAACTAGTTGATAGGTTAGTGGCTCATATCCTGCAACTGCATTGTATCTGCAGTCAAAACACTTAACTCAATGGTTGAGTCCATCTTATCTCTACATAGATATCTCAAGTAGTATAATCCACCCTTGTAGTATTGGTTAGTAATTTGTTTACTTCCAGTGCTGATTTCAAATCAACCTGCAGAAAAAAAGGCTATCTACCATAAACCATTCTATCCAGGGAAAAAATGTCTCATTCATTTTACACTGGGGATAAGTACTGGCCCTCATGGATCTTTGTGATTCAGAAAAGGATTAGCTATTGTTTGTTTTTTCTTTTTTTATGAAGCCTAAGACGAGTGTCTTTCAGAGACAGCACAGTATCTACAGTGGAGTAGGAAATCACAATACAAAATCTAGAAAGTTCATAGGAAAAAATCTAACCATTTTAAAAATAAATATATCACCAATTTGTTTGTTCTGTCCTAGCATTTATGCCATTGTGTGCTTTTAGCACATGTTTTTAATGATGAAACCGAGATGTTGCTCCAATTGTTGTATTGCTCTGTCTGACATTGGGGGCTTATCGTTATACAAGTCCTCAAGGACCTGTTTCCCATTAAGAGAAGGCCGGTGATAGGAAGTGGAATTTGCACTCAGAACACAAATAGCCAGAAAAGATACTGCAAGGTATCTTGTGCAACACTAACAATTCCACCAATCCACTACCCTGGACTTGTACTTTATTGACCCCGAGAGGATAAAAGACAAAGTTGACCTTGGCAAGATTTGAACTCAGAGAGCAAGAACAACTATCACAAGGCATTCTACCTAATGCTCTAACTACTTTTCCAATTTATAACTAGTGGAAATATAAAATAAAGATGATTAATATTGAAGCATAAAATGGGTCTAATAACTAATCATCTACAGCTAAGGCAGCTAATACACACAAAACAAAAACAGCCAACCAATATGGAATCCATATACTTCAACAATGTATTTGTTTTCTACTTGTCTACATTTTTTATTTTGTAAAAAAAAAAAAAAAAAATTGTTAAATGCCATATCTTACTGTGGAAATTTGATTCTAACTTTCTGTGGTGTGACAGTCAAAAGAAAGATGATGTCTTACTATTAAAGATATATTATTTCATTAAGTTAGCAAGAATAGTAAAGTTAAGCCATTATAAATTTATTATATGAAGTAAGTTCTGTTATTTTTAGTGTCGTGAAATATGTTGAAATACAAGAAATGTTTTTAATAGGGTAAAAAGATGAATGTCAATAAAATCATGTATTTTAAAATGTATATATCAACAAATTACATTAAGAATACAGAGGAATCTTAAAACCCACCCGCCTGCTACTAATATGATTTAGATCTTTATATGTAACTGAAAGCAAAGCATCTCATATCTTTTTGGTTCTATCACAGTTTTGATGACCTCTTCTACCACCTTCAAATAGTAGTAAGCAATAGTAAGAGACATACTTTTAGCTGTAATATAAATCTTGCCTACTGATATTAGGTTTCCTAAAGTTAGCTTATCCACTTTTACCAGTGGATAAGAATCCATTTCTATGCAATAGAGATATAGTATTATAGATATTTTTATTTTTCTATAATATAGATGCAGGGTTAGAAAAAATATATTAGCTTAAGGGAGCATTGTTCAAGGTCTCACATCCTTTATTTTCCTCAGTTCAAAATGAAAGGGATGTGAGACCTTATTGAGCCCAGGAAATGCATTAATTATGACAAGTGACAGTCAGCACGCATGGAAACCATATTTAGAAATTAAGCATTAGGAAAAAGGACAAAGGTTATTACATTCAAACATACTTTTATTGAAAATTATTTAGAGAATAAGTCTATAACCTTAGGACAGGAAAGGTAAAGTTACTAGGTTCCTGTGTGTAGCATCTCTATAAAATGACCACATCCATGTTTATGCGACAATATACAGTGTAATATAACTCAATTCTATAACTAGTTTTTCAATGTAATATAGCAAAACATTAGGGTTAATGCAAACACCATATTGTATTAAAAAAAAAAAGAGTTCAGAATGTGGGATTAGATTAATCTTAAAACAAATTATTTTGAAAATAACATGAAAATTAGACTTAAATAAAAAAAAAGTGTTGATGTGCAGTAAATATAATAATTGTTGAATTATCAACCTCCTAGTTAACAATTTTTTAAATGTTGCTACGAGTTTTTAAAGCAAACTATATAACACTTACTGTCTTCAACTTGGAGAAATAGTAGGTACTATCATGTAACATTTTAGAAATACCTTGTTAGAAATGCTAGAATAATTGATTATTAGATATGCTTCATTAGATTTATGTAGTGGTAACGTTATAATAATAATAATAATAATAATAGTAATAATAATTGTTTCTACCATAGGCACAAGGCCAACAACCTCAGTATCGACCCCGGAATGATGAAAGGCAAAGTTGACCTGTGGGATTTGAACTCAGAGTGCAGTGAACCAAACGAATACCGCAAGGCATTCTGTATGACGCGCTAACAACTTTGCCAATTTGCCACCACCGCCACCACCACCACAACAATAAAAATAAAACTAATAAGAATAATTCATTTAATATTTGCAAGATTTATGCTTGAAACTCTATCCAATGGAGAAAGCTCAAACGTTGAAGGTAAGGAAGGAACACTTACTATAACTATAAATATACATTCATTGGACTTTCCCCTCAATGCAACACTTGGAGAATTAAGGATTGTACAAGACTCTATAAGATCCAAACATAAATCTTCTGCTAGAAAGATAAGTGATTTTTATGTAAGTAAACTAAATATTTTATCATGAAAAGAGTGATAACACCTAAATAATTACATTTTTTTTTTGATGTTATGTTATATCTAGAATTTAAATATTTAAACAAGATAGATTTGTTACAAAAATAAACAAACTCACATTAACAACTATTTTATTTACAACCTTTCTGATAACTTCAATATAAAGAATAAGCATTCTTTGGAATAATATAGGGTCACTAATTAAACGTATTGAAAATTAAATGCAGCGGTCTTTAAGAGTATTTCTTTAATGAATGGAACTACTAGAGAAGAAAAAAGGAAAAAACATTTTCCAAATATATACATATATACACACACGCACATATATACACACATACATACATATATACACACACATATATACACACACACACACTATTTCAGCAGTTAACACTCACAGGAAATTATCTAAATAGAATAAAAGAAACACATTAGCAATTTAAAAAATTCTTTGTAAATAACCAAAGAATTTCTAAGTCTTTGATTTTCACTCTTATTTAATATTTTAAGATCTTAATATTTATTTTACTTTTAATAGAATTTCTGTTTCTATATAGCTTTACAAAATAATACATAGATTTAAAGTGCCCATGTTTATTAGGAGACAGTTAATAGTTAAGACTACCAATTTTTGGAAGGTTATAATCGATTGGTTATATTGATCTCAGTACTTGACTGGTACTTATTTTATCAACATACAGAAGGATGAAAGGCAAAGTTGACCTTGGCACGATTTGAACTGAGAATGTAACTAAATATCACAAACCATTTAGTCTGGCACTGCCAATTCTGCCATAATATTGGCAGACAGTACAGATTATACAAAAATAGTAATCTGACAAGGCAGTTGAGAGATTCCAGTGAAATTTCCTGACATTTTGGTCACAGGAAATTGATCAAATAATTTTACAGAAGGCCCTATACACAGCTATTCTAACTTTAGGAAATGGCCCACTAAGCCAAACAAACTAACCAATAAGGACATGCGAGGTTGCAGACTGAATGGAGAGTAAATGGAAACATAATTAAATACATGACAGAAATTTATAGTGTGTCCAATGTAAAGAAGCCATGGACAATAGGTTTGTTGAATGAAAAATGAATATTTGCTTAAATTCGTTTTTATTAAAAGTATTATTATTAAAGGTGGCGAATTGGCAGGGTCGTTAGTGCATCGGACAGAATGCCTTACAGTATTCGTTCCGGCTCTGCATTCTGAGTTCAAATCCTGCTAAGGTGAACTTTGCATTTCATCCTTCCGGAGTAGATAAATAAAGTACCAGTTAAAGTACTGGAGTTGTTGGCAGTGTGCCTATGTTAGAAACAATTATTATTAAAAGTATTATTATTATTGTTGTTGTGAGAAATCAATATTAATGTAAGAAGTCATTTTTATTGATGTGTTTATTTAGCCCCGATTGAGTAGACCTATGATCAAAGGAGTCCCAGCCATGACCATCCCAGCTATTTTAAGACATTGTATCTAGGACTACATTATCCAAAGTCCTTTCATTTTTAAGACAGTCGTGATTTGATTTGAAGGAAATTTGGCTGCTATTTCAAGCAGATTGAGTGACCACATAAAGGCTCCCTCATTGGCTCATTATTGTTTTGAATGGCAGTGGATTGGCAGAATTAGTAGAGTGGTGCACAAAATGCCTTGCAGTATTTAGTTACATCTTTTTACATTACGAGTTCAAATTCCACCAGGATCAATCATCTTGGCTTTTCATTCTTCAAGGATTGACAAAATAAGTACAATTTAAATACTGCAGTTGATTTAACAGACTATAACCCTTTAGAAATCATTTTTATTGTTATTCTATTTTGTTTATCAATACATCTTTGAGTTTTAGCAACATCTTGAAAGTTTTATTCTATAGGTCAACACCCCTCTCCTAAAATCCTATGTATCAATAAAATTGCCTCATTAGTTGTTATTTCCCTTCTGGTAATCCCCAAATTCTTATCCTGTATGATGTATTTACAAATGAAAGAACAATGCTTTTAAACAGTAGTAATTAAGTTGAAATAATCATTGAAATTATCATTGTTCAATAGTATTCCCAAAATAATAAAATAAATTTCTCTTTCTGGACACTTAACCATTACCAGATATGAGTATAAAAACTTCAGTTCAATGTTTAGCCCCCTGCAAGTAGGGGGCTACACAAATTAGTTATAGTTCCATAAAGAGAATGCTACACCTTGTAAGAAACAGAACATTACAAGGGAGCCTCTACACAGTTGCTTGATCTGTTAGAAATAACAGCCAAATCTTCCTCAAACCATACAGTACCATCTTACAAATAAAGAAGGCAACATTGGAGAATGTAGTCCCTGATATACAAAGAGATAAAATCAGGGCTGGACCACATCTGATCATTGGTCTCCTTGATCAGGGCTGATTGGGGCAAAACAACAACACATTGATTTTAAGATGGTGGGCTCTTAAAAAAACCCCACAAGGCAACATAAAAAAAAGTACAACACCTATCACACAGCTGAAAAAGCCAGCCTGGTAAAAACTAAAGAGGAACTCTAACCCAATACACCACACAGAAAAGAAATAAATATTATATATGTAAAGTGGTTGGTGTATTAGGTTAGAGTATCCTTACTTTATTTTTAAAAAAATGCAATTATCTCTGTGACCCTTTGAGAATTTAATGACAATGAGTACAAATCCCACAATCCTGTCGACAGTGGATTTCATGTCACTTGCACGTTTAAGTGTGTGTATGCATGTATGTGTGTTTGTGTGTGTGTGTGTGTGTGTGTGGGGGGGGTACGTGTGTGCACTTCGATAAACCCATACCATCTTCTGGGTTAACTATTTCCTGCCGAACACATGAAGATACAGCTATCAGCAATTTCCTGAGACAAATACAGCCATAAGATTCCATCAATTTCTCATCTTTTTCCATATATATCCGTTTCAAAATTTTCTTTTCATATATACACTTTTCTATTTCAAGTTTTCTTTCAGTTTTTTTTTGTTTTACAAATAAGTGATTTCAGCTTCACATTTGCCAATCTATCGTTTTCAATATTTCCTTTCAGTGCCTTTTTTTATATATACAACATCGGTTTAGTTATTTTTGAAATGGACGTTCAACATACAAGTCTTTCATAGTTTCTTTATACATACACACACACATTACATATACACTAATATATATATATATATAATGTGTGTCGGTGCCACGATAAAACGCACACAGTACACTGTAAAGTGGTTGGTGACAGGAAGGGCATCCAGCCGTAGAAACCATGCCAAATAAAACACGAGCAAGACGTGGGCCGCTGACCCGTCTGGGAGAATGGTGACTCCAAATGAAAAAAAGGAAGCGACGTGGGCCGAAATCACTCGTCCAACCCATGCCAGCATGGAAAACGGACGTAAAACGAGGATATATATTTGCACACATTTATATGTCCTTTACGGACATGTTGGGGAACATTATGATGGCTTCTATGCCGTACATAGAAGCTATGAATATAGTACAAGGAATGAGGAGAGGGTCAAGGCTCTTGGAGCTCTGTGACCCAACCATTTGCAACACTAACTTCAGGAAACTTTGCAGGTAGGGATTCATCAGGGCTCAGTCACCTGTTAATTACAGTCCTCCAGGCTATAACAAAGGAGTTTAAGACAGGTTGTCTGTGAGAACTCCTGTATGCTGGTGACTTGGTTCTTATAGCTGTATCTGTAGAATACTTAAGAAGCTGATTCTTATAGTCCTTATAGCTGAATATGAAGAACATTTAGAAAAGAAATTCCAGACATGGAAGCAAAACCTAGAATCGAGAGGCCTCAAAGTAAACTTAGTAAAGACTAAAGTTTTAGTAAGTAGGAAAGAAGACAGGACCCAGCTACCATCAGGGAAATGGCTATGCTAAAGATGCAGAAAAGAAGTAGCTAGAAATTCCATATGGTGTACCCAATGTAAACTATGGATGCACAAGTGGTGTAGTGGGATCACAGGCAGGCTGACAGACAATGTAGACTTCATATGCAGCAGATGCACAGGAGTAGTTAGTAGTAAGAATACACGTGAAATAAATGCCTTCAAATATTCGAAAGTCTCACTAGAAGTAGTTGATAGCTTCTGTTACCTAGGTGACCTAATTAGCAGTAGAGGTGGCTGTATTGAAAACATAGTAGTAAGAGTAAGAATGGGATGGAGAAGGTTCAGGGAGCTACTACCTCTGCTGGCAACAAAGGGTTTTTTTCTCACCAAGTGAAGGGTAGATTATATGAGGTCTGTGTACAAAGTGCAATGCTTCATGGTAGTTTGATGCAGGTCCTGAATGCAGAGGATTTGCAAAGACTAGAAAGAAATGAAATTAGAATGCTCCACTGGATGTGTAATGTTAGTGTGTGAACAACAGAGCACAAATGAGCTGAGAGAAAAACTGGATATATGAGGAATCAGATGTAGTGTGCAAAAGAGAAGACTGAGCTGATATGGACATGTGATGTGTAAGGAGGATGACAGCTGTATAATGAAGTGTCGAGTGCTCATAGTGGATGCCACCTGTGGAAGAAGGAAACCTAGGAAGATATGGGATGAAGTGGTGAAAACTGATCTCAAGGCATTGAGCCTCATGAAGGCAATGGCAATGAACTGCAACAATTGGTGGCATATTATGCTAGAGAAGACACACCAACACATGAAAGCATGGCAAAACAAATGTTAAAATGGTGTAGTGATGGAGGCTGGATTGTATAATATATCTACCTTTGGGACTCTTGCCCATTATACTCCTGTTAGGTCTCCATCTGTTGCCCTCCACCTCTTCAATACCCTCTCATTCCTCTATCACTCACTCTCTCCCCATCTGATACACCTTCTCGATCAACCTCCAGAGCTAAAAGAACTCTGAAGTTTAATGTAAAGAGTATCAATTTTGCTTTGTATTCTTGCTTCTTCAAATTCATCAATTGTCTTATGTTTTGAAACAGTCTCAGTAGCTTTTCATTTTCAATCTCACATTAGGGTTCATAACTCAGCTTTAGCTTTTACATCTCTCAGAAGTAACAGGCACTAAAGAGGACAATTCAAATACAAATGGTATGTATACCCATAAAATACATGGTCAGGTATAAATTTAATTTACTCTGAAAATCAAGAACAGGGATTTGCTCAAATATACATTTATGATACATCATATCAACCGGATTGGAGGATGCAAATACTCAGCACACTCGATAGACATATTATGGGATCACTTCAAGTAATGAAGTTACAAAATAAGTTTGCAGCTCCATTCATGATAATAGCAAAGAATACTTGGATACTGTTAATATTCAAGAATTTTCAATAGTTAATCCTGCAAATAAACAAAAGTTGTGGTCATTATGCCAGATACTAACTTGGAAGCACTACAACTAGACTTATTAGGCTATGAAAAGGGATGCTGTAGGACAGGTTTCCAAACTGGGAGGCGCTGACTAGTGTAAAGGGAGGTGCGAAAAGTTTACCAGAAACGTACTTTTCATAACATTACATCTATATAATAATCGTGATTATATACTGATAATAATA
>JAOPJM010001291.1:35537018-35549781 GCA_027124095.1 Muusoctopus leioderma
GTTTTTTTTTTGTCGACGAATGAGGGCGAGAGTACTCAGTTCATGTCGTGGAGTATGATATATTTAAACGGAATTCCTTTCTCGTGATTCGAGTTTCACGTCACAGCGATCGTCAGATTGAAAACGATCGATGTGGCGTAAAACTAGTAACGTTTGAACATAATACATATATATATAGATATATAAAATGCATCTCTATATGTAACGTTTAAAGAAATTAAATGTCTTAGCTCACCAAATGAAGCTGTTTAGAACAAACGCTAGTATGAATTTCAATAAATCTAAGTTCTGAAAAGTATCAAATAATCTTCACATCAATATCAGAAACTATGCCAAGCTTTGTACATTAATCAAGAGCTTGATATAAATATGTCAACGAATCGGAAAGAGATGAAGCTTCAGTTAAGTCTATCTACGGCAAATTGAAATATGTATATATTAAAGAAAATAACAGCTTGCTCAATTAAGTTTCGGTTTCACATTTGATCTAAACTAAGTGAAGGTAAATCGATATGAATACATACACAAACACACACACACACACACACACACACACAATCTGTCCAAGAGGGCTGGCTATATCAGCACTTGCTTGTTATGCAGACTTAATTTCTGCTAAACACAAACACACAATGTATGTAATCTAAGGGTATATGGATTTCAAGCGAAACCATTACTCTCACTAAAAGTATTTAATAAGTAATATTTACTAAATCGAAAGAATAGAACTTAAGAAACTGACTTAACAACGAAAGAAAGAGAAAGAGAGGGGGATTTTGGATGAAGTGGAAAAAGACGCGCTCAGTTTACATTCTTCAATACTTCTCAACATTTCTAAAAACCAAATTGAAAAATAAAATGCTTTATTAGATTATAGAAGACTTACGTTTGAAAACAGACATTAAGAATACAGAAAAAATAAATAAATAAAAACGATTTCAATACTGTTGAGTTAAATGTTATGTTGCTTATTGTATGTTGGGCCATATTGGATGCTTTCTATGCCGCATCTCCAAACGGGACAGCTACTATCAGCAACAGATGTAGGACAGTCTGTACAACATCCCTCTGTTGTTGCTGCTACTAGCAAGCATCGTAGACTCGCAGAACGACGAGCAACTCCATTTCTATAACAACTTAAAACTTGTTAACTATCAGTTTCTATCCGTGCAAAGTGTAGAAAGTGTTCAGAATGAACATCTTCAGTAAACAACTAATACATTAATAAAACTAGTTTGCGCTACATGATAAAAATCATACGCCCTTAAAAGTGCCGTAAAGGACATAATTAGAATATGTTAGCGGTCTCTCTCTCTCTCTCTCTATATATATATATATATATATATACACACACACACACACACGTGTGTGTGTGTGTTAAAGTTTTGGAAAAAATTCCAAACGTTAGAAATAATAAACTACAAAACTTACAGAAAAATAATGTAAAACAAGCAAAATACACTACAGTTTCTTTAAGTCCCGCACGCACTTTTAAGTAGCAAAAAACAATCCTAGAAAGTAACAAAAATAAATGAAAAAATACACATAAGATGCACACACAAGAAAAGAATGTAATTAAAATGCAGATTTGAAATATTCACCTCAAAAGCCCAAGTGCAGGAAATCCCAGTATATCTCTGGACACACCTTCCAATTTCCACATCTTCATGTGTAGTGAGCGGACTCTGCATACAATGGTCGACATAGCTGGCCACCAATTTTAAAGTAGCCCGACTAAACACTATACCAGGTCCCCCCATACAAAAGTTTTCATTTTCTTTAAGTTTTAACAGACCAGATTCTTCTTTGGTCCCAAGCCCAGCTTGGCCTATAAACTGCGGTTTTGAACTATTAATCGATCTTAAAAAACTTTGAAGGCGTGATCCTTTGATGTATACATCGTCATCTGCCCTCATAAACCATTCAAATTCATCAATATAATGATCATGCATGTACTTTAACATACTGAATGATTTCTTCTGAGGTGGGTAAG
This sequence comes from Muusoctopus leioderma, assembly GCA_027124095.1. Classification (NCBI taxonomy): domain Eukaryota; kingdom Metazoa; phylum Mollusca; class Cephalopoda; order Octopoda; family Octopodidae; genus Muusoctopus; species Muusoctopus leioderma. Next base: position 35,539,012 of record JAOPJM010001291.1, read on the forward strand.
TATCATCAACGCCTCGCAGACCGACTACCGGGAGATCACCATTTCCTTGAGAAGTTTCGCTAGAAAAGAAAATCACTTCTCCATTTATCGAACGGGCCCAAGTTTTGTACGCAGCAATGGCTCGAGTATTAAGGTACTTTTTCGCCGTCATGACACCAATAAGTATGAAGTTCTTCGATTTTCTAACATTTTGTGGTTCCTGAGTTTGCTGACCTGAACTTGAAGCGAAAGGCTGTGATGCATCGGTTACTTTTACAGGATCGTTGGAAAGTTGACCTAAGATACAGCATGTTCCATGGGATAATCCACAAGTGATAAACCGATAACCACTCCAACTGACCAGTAACATGCCACTGATTAAACCGAAAAGTATCCCAATTAAAGAATTTGTTCGAATTCCATACCTCCGTTTGGCCATGCTTTCTTCTCCATGCATCCAGAAGTTCCCTAGGAAAGTTGTCTGGCTCGGAGTAAAAAAAACTAATTGAGAACATAACCATTAACCAGCCATCAGTAGAATCCAACTAAAACATCCTGATGCGATTGTCTGAAGTTTAAAGAGCACTCACACGCAGTTTGTATCTTATCTTTGGCATCTAACTTGGAAACTTTTTTTTAATATATATCAGCAGCCGCAATTTCCAAATTTGTGGAAAATACATTTAAATTCGATGATTTGTAATAGTTTCGCATAGTTCGGTTATTTTTCTTTTCTTCTAAAGCCTAATCTGAAGACCCGCTCCAAAATAACAGGACGAACTGACAAGCACCATGCGTCTGACTGATTTATATATAGCTGCCACATAATAGCCAGCATTTCTATGGGTCGATTTGCGATTCATGACGTAATAGCTTTCACAGACTCAAAAATATTAGTTGATTGAAATTAAATTTTTCAGGTTGAATATCATTTATAATAATAAAAAACGCTTAAATAAATATATTATATACATTTTCTTTATTCTTAATTAAAAAGTAACGAAATTGACGTTTTCTCCGGAAACTGCCGAAGTAACTACTACAATTCCAATATGGCGGACTACTTAAATGTGTGAAACAATAAGTTTATTGAAGAAAGTAATTTTAATATTATTAAGTTATTTGATGTTTTAAAAATATTATTCGAAGCTAAAATGTTTCTTTATTGCATAGTAGGAAATATTAACGGTGCAGTTAGTCGGTGATTATCAAAATTAGCCTAAAAGCTGTGTTGTTGCTGGAGTAAACACCAAACATGGCGTCATCCTTGAATGAAGAAAGTGTTGAGAGAAAACTACATGCTGTGAACAACACACAAGATGGCATTCAAAGTATGTCATTATGGATTATTCACCATAAAGCGCATCATAAGAAGATAGTCGATTTATGGCTAAAAGTCTTGAAAAAGGGTAAGTAAATGGTGCCGACTTTCCTTCTCGTTTGCAAGCATACGTTAGTAATTTTCTCTACACTTCTCTGTTATTCTAACAAACTGCGTGTGTAATTAAGCAAAACCACTTTCTAAATTGAAAGTAGTTATGTAAATTTGAATTCAATTACTAATTCAAACCGATGAGTATCTTAAATAGAATTTGTAAAAGATATGTTCATATGCAAATGATTTGAATTAATTTAGTTTCGTTCTGCTTCGTCTTGCGAAGAGAATGCATCATCGCCAAACTGGTTTATTTGTTATTTAGAAAACAAATGGTAATAAAATGCTATATCTAAACACTATTGCACCGTTTGAAATTATCTGCTAAAGATATATTTGTGCAAAGGGTTATTTTAAATAGCAAGCAGTTTTGTGTGTGTGTGTTTTTAATAGATAGCTGAATAGTTAGTGATAATTGTTGACTTGTTACATATGTGTTATTTCGAATACCCTTTTCACTATGTTTAGCATCTTCACTATATTTAGCATCTTTTTAATGTTATGGTTTCAATTGTGTTGCAAATTCGGTTACCTTGCAAACAAGAACGTAAACTCAAAGTGTGTGTCAATCGTATAATGTTTATGAAACTTAAAACTATTTCATCTTTCCTTCAGTATTTTGTAGTCAGTTAAATGTCTTTTCCATCTATTTGAAAGCTTTGGTGAAATAGAATTTAAAAAAAATACATTCTAATATTTTTGTTGGTATATTTGACTTACATTAACAAGGAGATAATTGCTGTACTTGCTATATTTGTAACTGATTTGATTCAGAAGTCCACCTCACTTCATCATATATTTTAGATATTCAAACTCTAATTAACTGAACCTTAATTTATAGATGCATTTTTCATAACCTTTTTTTTCTCTAATTTAATTTCAAATATGTTGATTTATTAGGAATCGTGTTTATTTTATTTGTTTAGTTTGTGAAAACTGGATTTAAAAATAAAACACGAAGAGATTACACGATTACAGAAAGTTGTACTAATACATTAAGATTATGTATCTTCTTTTAGAAACTATTTTCATTTTTTAAAAGAAAATGCATAATATTATTATGTTAAACAAATTACTTAGAAAACTGAACCCAAACATATGTTTGTTGACTAGCGGTTGTGGCCATTATATCACTACCATGCCTTATACATCCCTCTTAGGTCATTCCCTACCTGCCGCAAACACACTTCTGTATTTAAGTTTAATGTTTTTGCAATCCAGGTAAATGCAATGTTTCTATCGCTACTGTTCAGTGTATTTGATCTCAAAAGTGGTCACTGCTTTCGAATTTAAAATGCAAATAAGTGAAGCTGAGATTCTACAAATACAGGTAAAATAAAATAACTATTAATTATGAAGTGATGTTTTAGTGTGGTTTAAAATAAGGCATATCTATTAAATACTAATGGATACATTTGCCATGGCTTAATTTAGGTATTTCGAGTCTTAACAAAATATCCAATTGGTTATTGGTTGTTAGGTCATTTACTCAAGGTTAGCTTTAACCCTGATGTAAACATTTGATCTGTTTCTTATTTCTGGTCATAATTTGTATTAGATAGTTTTTTTGTTTTTTTTTCATTTTCTAACAAGAAATAAAGGTAAAAAATTGTTCATTCAAAATAGAAAGTAGGAGAGAATTCTTGTTTTATTTATATATGGTTCTATTAATACATACTTTTTTTTTAACGAATACATAATTGGTTGTCAGGAACAAACATTTTGTAATTTAACTTTCACACTGTATTAACTATTAAATATCGATTTAAAAAACCCCCAAAACTTCTGTGTATATTATCTCTATTGTAGAGTTATATTTAGAAATTAAAATTACCTATGTTGTTATTTCCTAACAGAATTCACGAATCTTCAGATTCAAAATTGATCCTCAAATATTGGTTCATTTTTTTATTCATCAGTTCTCCTTTTTAAAACTTTTTTTTTTTGTAAAACTAATTCATCCTTTATGGATTAGTTGAAGACTTGATAAGCATTTTCGATTTCAACTGGACCATATCTAGACTGGTTGACTTGCAAGAACTTCAAATGTAGTCAACCTCTCTATTGCAATTAAAAACAAAACAAAAAACAGTTATCTGCTTTTTCATCCCATTTCATTGATTATTGTACCTGCAATACCATATTGGTTTTATTTGTTACTAACAATTCTTAAGCATTTTTTCCATATTAATATAAAGAGGATAGATTCTCCAACATAACATTTTATTACCTGTATTTATACTTCGTCATTTTCTCTTTCAACTGGACACTTATTCATTACCAAAATAAAACTTAGCATCAAACAACTAAACAAGGAAATAATAATAATAATAAATAAATAAATAAACTGGCAAACAGTTGTATCCAACATAAACCACAAAACTAATAGTAAAACACTACATAGAGTAATTAGCAGCAGCATCAACAAAGACTGCAATGGTCACAGTGCACTCCATGTCAGAATAACAACCTCAAATAATATACCCACACTACAACACCAAGCAAACACTGTTATCAGACATGTCTTGAAAATCAACCACTAAAAAACTACACAAAGAAGACAGGGACACAAAATGAAAAATATGCACCTCCCACCTCAACCATAATTTTAACCCCTTCCTTTCATCAGATACCCAAAAGCAATAGGGAAATTTAAAAACTCAAAAGCTTCAAGACCAGACAAAAATCACAAACATGCACCTAAAATCACTGAAAGCCTGACAGAATCACTTTACTCACCAGCCTCTACAACTACTCATGCCAATGCTATCAGATTCCCAGAACCTGGAAGCTGGGCAAAATTATAACAATTCTAAAGCCCAACAAAAAACGCAAATGAAGTAACATCTCGGAGACCCATCACTCTCCTTTTCATACCCTCAAAAATGTTAGAAAGGCTAATCCTTTACATTCCTAACCCACACACACCTCCCTCTCCAAATTTCAACATAAATACAGACCATTACACTTAACCCTCACACTACTCACAAACTTAACACAGAAAATACTTGATGGTTTCAATAACAAAAAACTCCCACATACCATTCCCCACTATCCACTCACACGAAAAATACTCGACACCATCTTAAGAAACAACACAAAATACTGGTTAGCAGACTACCTCTCAGGCTGCCAAACCTATCTACTGAACAAGAACAACACTTCCACAACCAGCAATTTCCCCCGAATGGAGCACCACAAGGATCCATCTGCTCGCCCACTCTTTTCAACCTATACCTATATGATATCCCCACACCTCCACAAAACATACAGACAGCCTCATATACAGGAAACATTTTACTCACATCCTCCCACTATTCTCCAGACACTACTGCACTATTACTCAACTCTATTTAGAACACCTAGAAACCTGGCTCCACAACAACATAAGAAATCCACTGTCTCTCTTCTTACTAGCAACACCAAAGACCATCAAATACAACCAACCCTCAACAATGTAAACATGCCACACACACACACTGAAGACAAAACTACTATGAGTTACATACAAATCCTTCACAACACACATAGAGAAGACATTGTAAAGAAAGCAAAATGACATACAAGTATACTTAAAGCAATCATAGGTCCCACATTTGGCCAATAGAAAGAAATAACAACAATGGTGTACAAACAATATATTAGATTCTTTATGGACTATGCCAGTCCAACCTGCGCCCCCAATCTCTTCACAATAAAGTACAAAAAACACAAAACACCACACTACGCATTGTAACAGGTTGTACACAAACTACCTGCACAACGGAACAAAAATACTAAAATTCAGAGAGCACCTGGACATGTGAGGGGCACAGTTTGTTGCTGCAGCAAACTTGAACCTTCACAGACCCTGTCACATGAAAAACCACCTCCAAATACCCATGCACATATACAACATCTCTAGAGCACTATTAAAACAACATTCCACTCTGCCCAGACATGCATAAGGAACACATACACACAGAAATAGTCTGCCCCAAGCACTGCTGGAATGCACACCACTAACAATAAGTGTAGAGGAACAGCAACTGTCACACTCCAACCAAGTCCACCTTGCCTGCCTCCACTGTGGCCACCACCAGAATCTACAGGCATGCAAGAATAGACTAGACAATGGAAAGAGTGCAGTATGTCCAGATGTAATATGTAAAAAAATAATATTGCATCTTATATCATCTCATTTGTGTGGTTTAATGTTCTTCATTTTGATCTAACTTTCTTACTAAGACTTTGATCTAATTCTACTGGATGCCTTCCGCCATCAATTCACAGCTCTTTTTTTAACTGGCATACATCACCCCTTCATATTACTTGCCCATACTTGTGTAATCTTCTGTATATACCTACCTTTGAATTTGGAGTGTGGGTGATGCCTTATAACTTATGCTTTGAATAATTTTAACCAGTAAACTTAGTTTCTGACTTCAGATGTCTAATTTATTTGTGTTTGTTGTTATCAGTCCTGTCAATTGAAATTTGTAAACTATTTTCAAGCAGGTTAGTGATTAACAATTTCAGGATGACAAGAAGATTAGGAAGTAAATTACATTTAGAATGAAGGTATGGAAGTTAAAAGATCCCTATGTTCGGCATAATTTCCAGTTAGCACTAAAGGATGCCTATTTAGATATGGATGATGAGATAGTAACCTCAGACAACCTCCAGATATCCTTTGACCATTTCTATAGATGGCAGACAATATGGTAGTGGAATAGTATTGTGGATAGGGCTATAAGAGCTAAGCAACAGGTTGGTTAGAAGTGGAAGAAAGTATAGTAAGGAACGACACTAGCAAGAAGCTAGATGCCCCTTTGTTTAGCCAGGAAAGAGGCTGAATATTTGAAGTTTGCTAATATTTTGGCTTATAAAGTTGAGAGGTACAAAGTATTTCAACCCTGGAAGAGGGTTAGAAGTAGAACCAGCAGAGAGTTTTGGTATTGAGGTTAGTTTGAGCATACTCAGTAAACCAAAGAAGAAAAAAAGATGATAGAAGAGAAAGTTGCAGGTTCGTCATAGTTGCTGAGGTGCTGAAAGCATCAATATATGTAGGTACTACGCTAGTTATTTGCCTACTTAATCAGGTAATATAGTAAGGTGTTATCTCAAAGACTGGTGTAGCATTATCAATTAGTGTTGCATATCCCACATCATACCAAACTCATTTCTCTCCTATCATTACAGATCCTCATCATTTCCTGCTCATGTTTTGCTGCAATACAGCATCATACCTCTTATTGAATCTCTATTTTAGAAGAAATAGAGGAACCCTTTGTTATCAACAGAGTTAGCAGTTCCTTAATTTTGTTCTAATCTTAGACAATTGTCATTTTATATACTGTTTTACATCAATTTTTCTTTGCTTGTCTGGGTAGAGTCGTTTATTTGTTGGAGCAATTTTTTTTACAGTTAGATTTTCTTCCTGTCACTAACCACTCAATTGTGAGGTAGGAATGTAGCCCGTGTTTTGTTCAGTCAGGAAAACTGTATCAAATAGGTGTTTTGTTCAGAAGCACAACATGACAGTTGCAAGTTCTGAATTTATGACCACGTAGTCAGTAATCCAGCATCTTAGCCTCACACCCAATGTGCCTCTGAGCTTCTCATTACACTAACAATAGCTCTACCCACCACCAATTATGTCACATAAGTAAGAGTACTTACATTTTACTATCAGCAAACCAACTGAACAAGTCTTAGTTTTCTAATAATGACAGCTTATTGTGTTAGCTACTTCATTGCAAGTGTTGCACATAACATTTTTGTTCCTTCTCAGCCTATTATATATCCTACTGTATTTCTAGCACACTCATTGTTTAATCTGACTGCACAATGTTGAGTTCTTCCAATTCCCTTCCTTCATGCTGTCCACTTCTCTAATACCATGTTCATTTTTAGGCTTGTTTACATATATTAAATTCATTTAATATATTGGACACCTCTTAGTATTGTGGTCTGTTTATTATTTGTTCTATGAATGTTACCCCCAACTACCACATTGTTTCCATCTTAATGTTTCTTATTATGGCCCTTAAAACCATACTTTCAGTTACATCAGCATTTGTTGAACAATTACCATCCACTGTCATTTGATGGTGACTGTCAAACCCAATTTGAAGCTAGTTTGTGTTCATCTGCAAAGACCATAGGCAATTGGAGTGATGGTCAATTTGAGGTTTGTTTTAATGACTTGCAGCTACTCACCATGGCACTGTTGTCAAGCTGAGCATGGAGTTGGACCAAAAGCATCTGGTGGATACCAACAGGTATGCAGGTCTTGGGTACAGACTACAGTAGCTTCATAGACTAGTGTGCTTGGAGATCAGACCTACACTTAACCAACATGATAAACATACAATATTCTTCGGAGACCATTTGTCATATACTTCCAAATGATAAAGATCCTCACTCTGTAGAGAACAGTTGAGAATATTAGTGCTTGAAACAGATGGATCTTTCTACAGAGCTTTATCTTCTTTCAGGATCATAGGCTGGGTGTTAGTCACATGAAAGCAATACAAACTAGATTGATGCATCTCTTGATTTCATTCTTGGATTTGTCAGTTGTAAGAAAAGAAGACCCTCCCAGGTAATCAAATTTGTCCACCTCTTGCAGCTGGACATCATTGACTGCCATGGACTCTTCTGTCACTTATAGAGACCTTAAAACTCCTTTATTACCATTATGATATTCCTGTCATTTATATTTTCTATTAATTCTATCAAGAAATAGATCTTTCAGTTCACCTGTGTATCTTAGGATTGATATAACAATTATGTCTATTATATTGCATACCTATAGCCTAATTATTCTTCCAATCACTCTGTCTGTATCAATTACACTATTTCTCTGCTAAGTGCATATCCATATCATCAGAACCACTACACACACACACATACAAACACACACACACACACACTTCTCTGTGATCTGTCTGGTGCATAAACTTCTCCATCCACTTTCTGCATACAACATAATGTCATCCTTATTCTACATGACATCTCCTCATTAATGTTACCTCTCCTAAGACTTATTAGCAGTAGATACAGTGGGTTAAGAATCTGGAGATTGTTTGGTGCTGGGTGTACATGCGTTTGACTCCGTTACTATTATGTGCTGCACAATCGTGTCATTTGATAGTCTTGTAAACATAGTTGATTGTATTTGGTAAAATGCAGTGTTTTCTGTATTGCACTGAGTAGCTGCTTTTTTTCTTAGATTGATACTCTTCTTAATGCTGACCAATGTGAGTATGTTTATCATGGTACAAATTAGAGAAGTTATTTTCCCATATTAAAAACTCTTTCCATCTTATATTCGTTTTATTAGCATGGATCCAATCTTTTAGATGGATCAACTTGAGTGCAGCATGAAGAATAATATCTCTCTCTTGAGTGAAAGTCAAGAGATGGTGAGGAGATATACTAGCATTATGAGCAGTTACTCCCAGTTGAATTAGAATATTGAACATCATCTTATAATATAATTGGTAGTGTGTCTCCATCTCTCCATCTCTCTCTGTTTGCAACAACAGGAAAAATATGTATGTGTATATAAAGATAAATAATAGAGGGGAAAAGTAATAAGAACAATACATAAATATAATGATACAGATGTGTTGTCAAGCAGTGGTTCTACTGACATGCACATTAAAGGCAATTTTAGCTGCTATGATACTTTCACGATGTCTCTGCATTTTGTTGAAACATTGACATGTCGCTTAGTTAACTGAACATTTGTCACCCATGGATTTTCCATGGGTACCCACTAGTTGTCTAATTGACAGTAAGGACCTTTCAACATGGCTAGTTGTATTAAGATCACTTGGGTGGTGAACCTAAATGGGTATAAACACACAAGAAAGAGAAAGGAAGAAATGATGTAAAACTTGAAAATATCAGGTTCTAAAACCAGCAGAGTACTATTTCACTTGGTTCATGGTCATATCCTTAAAACTACTAAAATGTGAGCGTTCTGGTCAAGCAGTATTTATATTTATACTTCTTATTTATTTTGGTTAGTTTGTTTATGTATGATATCCCCATCCCACCAAAAAAAAATGTGCATTAAACCAAAGGTTAGAAGGTAACTACTCTTCTATGATGGTGAACTTTAAGAGCTACATTTGTTAAAGGTTGATACATACAATAAGAAAAAGTTTTAAAATGATAATCTTAAAAATAGATGTTTGCAAGTTTGTAAGCTTATGTATTGAGCAATGTTTGAGATAAATTCTAATGAACAACATATGAAGGTACAGCTATGGTTATTCTACACTTTGTTTCGATATATTAGAGGAGTCCTGTTATATTAATGATTCAAGTGAAGCCAGTGAAGTCTCTGTTAGTAAAATTTAGAGTATGTTGTATCAGAAGTGTAAAGTTGAATAGCAGTGATTCATGAACCCTAAAAACAAATATCTTCAGTTAATGGAGAGAAATGAGCATAGTAGGATTCAATGGGAATATAAGTGACCTGAGGAAATGACTATATTACCCAGCCAGTGGAGGGCTGTGTAATATTAGGCACTCTTCCTTTTCCTGTGCTTGACCCAGGTCTCCAGCTCACTCAAAGTGATGATGTGCTTCACAAAAACTAGCACACCTGCTTTCTAACAAGAATTTCTAGGACACATCCTGAGACCCATTGGAACAGATGAAATTGACCATAGGAACCCAATTATTCTTCAAGAAGCAACAGAGCAAGTGTTTCACTCTAGTCAGTTGTTTTCTCAGAGAAGGAATGCCAGCCAAGCAGCAGTGCACTGCCAGTGGAATTAACTAGTAAAAAGTTACTTCTGCAAATTTTCTCAATTTCAGCTCCTCTTGACCCATTTCTGAGTGAGAATTATTACTTTGATTGTCCTTTATCCCACTTTCTATATTCACCTGGATGTCTACACCAAACCAGATCCCAAGCCAATTAACCAGGCTTTTTATCCAATGATAAACAGCAGCCAGTATGGACTTGCCTCTTCAAGTGGAGTATTGCAAGCTTACTGATTTATTTTGGTTAACCATCACAACCATTTTCATCACATACTACCCTACTTCAAGTAGCATTTAATGTGTGTAGATTAAGGGGAGAGAGGCGGGGTCCTGTCCTTAGGTGGATTTTATGGCATACAGGTGAATGGCAAGTCTGATATGGAGGGATGATTCGTTGCTTCAATTTTGCCTGGAATTTTGCTTGTTGCAGAGAGCAGTCAAAATTTTGAAGTGGCCTAATCCTTCCTGTAAGTTTTCCCCATTCTTTGTGTTCTTTTCTTTTGGAGGCTGTATTCATCATCATCATCATCGTTTTACGTCCGCTTTCCATGCTGGCATGGGTTGGACGGGTGATTTCGGCCCGCGTCGCT
>JAOPJM010001291.1:35558895-35576787 GCA_027124095.1 Muusoctopus leioderma
CGAGAAAGTTATTTATTTTACTAAATCCCTCCAAAGGTAGTGTATTTCATTAGAAATACGGTAACAAAAGGGTTAAATCACGACATGAAAATTTAGTCTTTTGTGGTGTCCCAGTAATATAATACCTACTCTAAGTGTATTGACTCACTAAGAATGAACTGTCTTTTCTAAGAGCACAGTGTAACACCAGTGACAAGATGTTATTTGTTAGCCCATTAACTTGTTTATCTGATACTTCATCAACATGGCCTGCTGTAACTCTTATAAAATGTAGAGTAGGGAAAAGAAAATGTGTTATTATACAACTGGGAAATTAATTTTTGCTTGCCCAATGCACCAAGGACACTAGTATCTTAAATCCATTTTAGATATTATGATTTATAGAGACATAGAGAGATTTGTGACAACTGTTGATGGCTGAGTTGATAAGGTATTGGATTTCCAGCTGAAGATTCAGCAGTTCATTTCCACACACTGGCACTGCATTTTTTTCTGTGACCAAGACACATATCACTCAAATGGCCTGATTCACCTAGCTGCAAATAAATACTTCATGCTAGGAACAACTATCTATTATAAGCAACAGTAGCTCTGTAAATTATACAAGAGTTTTGTTAGTTTCTAATGTTAAAGTCGTCTCTTCCCATAGATCTTTTATGGCAACCTCACAAATATAACATTGCCAAAACTGCTACCCAAAGATTAGGCTTCCTTATCAGAGTTAGAAAATACTTCAACCCTAATCAGTTACTGACCCTCTGCAAAGATGAATCAAATAATACCCTACATATTGGGAATAGTGCTCTTACTACACACTAGAGAAGCATCATAGAGAATAATCCTTGAGAAGCATCCAAAAAGGAGACCATTCAACTGATTGGTAAAGATTTACTTACCAACTCACAGAAACACTAGTTCGGAGACACAATGTTTCTTCTCTCTATCTCTACTAGGAATACTACAATGGCCTCCACTCCCCTAAGCTAGCTAGCTTCATTCCTTTCTGCAAGCCAACTAAAACGAAATCATTAGAATGCCAGCATGCTGACTAAAGGGTCAGCTTTACATATCTCATCATCATGCTGTATTTCTGGAAAGAATGCTTTATCCTTGATTGTCCATATTACCCAGCTGTAAATAGTTGTCATGCAGAGATACAGTTCATTGCTGTAATCATTGACGGTGGGAGCATTATATAATTAACATGTGTTTCATTAAGTGAAAGTTGTTCAGCTCAAATCATCTCCTGGGTAGTCCATACAATAGATTAACACCTATCCAGGAATAGAGATATATTTCAAGTGTTTAACACCACAAAGTCTTAATATGCTCCTGCACATCATGATATCTTCAAGTAACAGCAGAAGCTAAAAGGAAGAAATTATTTAAAATGGAATGTCTACATAAAACATTGATGAATATATTTTCTAAGTTAATCTACAGCTTAACTTTTATGTTGATAATGAATCGTAATTGGTCACTTTTATCATATATGATATATTAATTTTGTTTTTCCATTATTCTTTTCAGAGAAATAATAAAATAATCATCAATGTAAGTCCTTTGGAGTTTGGTCACTGTTTAATTGTACCTGAAATAAATAAGTGTCTTCCACAGGTAAAGTAAACTGACACTTTCTTTTTTATTTACTTATTTTTTATTTATTCCTTATTTTGAGAGGAGATATATTGAGATATAGGGGAGATATATTGAGATATAGGAGAGATATATTGAGATATAGGAGAGATATATTGAGATATAGGGAACTTACCACTTTTTATGATCCTTTGTCATCTTTTTTGATAGGTTCAGCATCCTAAGCTCAGTCTTCATTACTTCTGTCCATGTTCTCCGCAGTCTTCCTTTTCTACATCTTCCTTCCACTTGGAAACTCTGGCACTTTACCAATCTATCATCATTCATACACATTACATGTCAGTCCCAGCGCAGTCTTCTTCCTTGCACACTACATGTGATTCCTGTAATATCCAGTTTTTCTCTCAACTCATCTGTGCTTTGTTGTTCATGCACACTAACATTATACATCCAGTGGAGCATGCTCGCTTCATTTCTTTCCAGCATTCAATGCCCAAGTCTCGCTACCATGCAATATCACACTTTGTACACATGCATCATACAACCTACCCTTCACTTGGAGAGAGCATCACTTTGTTACCAGCAGAGGTAATAGCTACCTGAACATTTTCCACTATGTTCATATTATGACTACTATGTTTTCAGAGCACCCTCCTCCACTACTAATTATGTCACCTAGGTAACAGAAGCTATCAACTACTTCTATGCATTGGAAATAATTTATTTTACTAGTGCTCTGACTACTAACTACTCCTTCATACTCAAAACAAAGTGTCTTTATTATTTACTTTCTTTCATAATATATGCAGAAATTTATATCATCATCCTCATTGTCATCATCATCATCCTTTACGTCCGCTTTCCATACTGGCATGGGTTGGATGGGTAATTTTGGTCTGAGTCATTTCCTATTTGGAGTCATCACTCTCCTAGACAGGTCGGTGGCCCTCATCTCACTTGTACATTTTATTTGGCTTGGTTTCTACAGCTGTATGTGCTTCTTATCTCCAATCACTTTACAGAGTGTACTGGGTGCATTTTATTGTGACACCAACACATGACACAGAGGTTGTCATGTCTATGACACGACACAACTAAAGTGTTCTCTCTATCCTAAGTTGTCTCCATTCGATTACCAACAACTTTTACAGCGTGTACTGAGTGCATTTTATCGTGGCACCAACACTAGAAAGGTTGTCATGTCCATGACATGACTAAAGAGTCCTCTCTACTCTGTGTTGTCTTCAATCACCAACCACTTTATAGAGTATACTGGGTGCATTTTATCGTAGCACCAGCACCAAAGAGGATGCCTTGGTCTCATGCAGGCTAAAGAGTCCTCTCTACTCTACATAGAATCTGTTCTTTGAAGGCAACGTGGCTTGAGAGTGTGAATAGAAGGTGGGTGATATACAAGAGGGTGGAATGAAAGAGTATGAGTGTGATGGGAGGAGCAGTGATTGGAAAGTAGAGGAAGAGGAATGTGAGAAAGATAGTGGTAGCTACCTACTGTGTGTTGGTAGTGGTTGGATAGAAGACAGTAAGAGGAGCAGTGGTGTAGATAGATATGTCATAGATATGTCAAGTAGGAGATTTTACACGATGGATAGCAGCAGAGGTGAATGATAGTAGATGGGAGTGTTGTCTTCTAAGAGATACATGAGGAGGATAAGTCGAAGGTGGTGGTTGAGTACAGACATGTAATACCAACCTAGCAGTGATGGAATGGGGGGTAGAGTGAATGAGAGAGTGATAAGATGTGATGGTGGAGTGATGAAGGTAGAGGTGAGGCTGGATAGGCAGCACAAGCTCTATCTCTATCCCTTGTTCCACAGGTGGTGTGGTACAGTGAATAGGATAGGATGCAATAAATCAGAGGGTAGAATATTCCACCATCACTGATGGTGGAGTGTCAAAGGTAGAGGTGAGGCTGGATAGGCAGCACAAGCTCATCTCTATCCCTTATGACATAGGTGATGTGGTGCAGGGAATAGAATAGGGTGCAATAAATTAGAGGGTAAAAGATGCCACTATTACTATTATATTATATTATTATTATATTATCATTATTTCTAATGATCGTTTTGCCAAACTTGCATTGGTGGATGAGTTCTTTCCCACTGCATGTCATCAGTCATTGCAGTCTCTTATCTCCTTTGTGAGGTTCAGCTTCTTGAGGTCAGTCATCACCACTTCATCCCAAGTCTTCTTGGCTCTCCCTTTTCCACAGGTTCCATCCACTTCAAGCGCTCGGCATGTCTTTATACAACTAGCGCTCGGCATGTCTTTATACAACTAGCGCTCGGCATGTCTTTATACAACTAGCGCTCTCCGTATGCATCACATGCCCAACCGGCACAGTCTTCCCCCTTGCATACTATTTCTGATTCCTTTTATACATAACTTTTCTCTCAGTTCATTCGTGCTCTGTCACTCATACACACTAACCTTTACACACCCAGCAGATCATGCTCAATTCATTTCTTTCCAGCCGTCGCATGTCATCAGCACTCAAGGCCCACATTTCGCTTCCATGCAGTATCGCACTTCGGACACAAGGATCATACAATCTGCCTGTCACTCTGAGAGAGAAGCCCTTTGTTGCCAGCAGAGGTATTAGCTCCCTGAACTTTTTCCATCCCGTTCTTACCTTGGTTACTATGCTTTCAGAACACCCCACTCCACTGCTGATGAGGTTACCTAGGTAGCAGAACCTGTCAACTACTTCCAGTGAGCTTTCTGAGTAGTTGAGGGAATTTATTTTGCATGTGTTCTTACTAACTACTCCTTTGCATCTGCCACATACAAAATTTATCTTCTCTGTCAACATGGCTGTAATTCTGCTACATCTATTGTGTGTCCATAAGTTACACTGGCCACAGTGTATGAAATTTCTACCTACTTCTTTTCTGTATATCGAGCATGGCCATTTCCCAGATGGTATCAAGAACCAGTCTTCTTTCCTACTTACTAAAACTTTAGTCCCTGCTAAGTTTACTTTAAGGCCTTTCAATTCCAGATTTTGCTTCCATGTCTGGAATTTCTTCTCTAAGTCTTTTACAGATTCTGCTATAAGTACTAGGTCATCAGCATATAGGAGTTCCCAAGGGCAGCCAGTCTTAAACTTCATCGTAATGGCCTGGAGAACAATGATAAACAGGAGGGGGCTGAGAACTGACCCCCTATGGACTCCTACCTGTATGCTAAATTCATTGCCAAATTCATTATTAACTCTCATCTTGCTAACTGGGTTTCTATACATAGCCTGTACTGCCCTTACAAGCCATTCATCTACCTCTAGTTTCTTAGTGCCCACCAGATCACAGCATGTGGGATCCTGTCAAGGGCCTTCTTTAGGTCAGAAAAAGCTAGGTATAATGGCTTACTCTTAGCTAAGTACTTTTCCTGCAGTTGTCTCTCTATGAAGATGGCATTGGTAGTACCTCTTCTTGGCACAAAGCCAAACTGCATCTTGTCTATGCTAATTCTGCTCCTAATCAAATCTGCAATAACTCTTTCTGTGACTTTCATAACCTGGTCTAGCAATTTTATGCCTCTGTAGTTTCCTCTCTCTAGTGCATCACCTTTGCCCTTGTAAAAGGTTAACAATAATACTGCTACGCCAGTCATTGAGTATGAAACCTTCTTGGATTACCTGATTAACTATGCATGTGACTAGTGTATGTCCTACCTGGCCAGATGTTTTAAGCATCTCTGCAACTATGCCTGATGGACCAGCAGCCTTCCTTGTCTTCATATCCTTAATTGCTTTGGAGACTATATTGCTGTCAACATTAATGGCTGGTCCTTCTGTTGGGTCCACCTATTCTCTACATTCAGTAGCTTTTCATAATAGTTCTTCCATGCCTCTTTCTTTTCCGCGTCAGTGAGGGTAAGTATGCCGTTATCATTTCAGACACATTTCTTACCAACAACGTCTTGATTTTCTCTGGTACACTGCCTTGAAATCGTGAATACCTCACACCTTTCATCCTCATGTTGCAGACATGTGCAAATCTCTTGTTTTCTACTTCACCCCTTGCTAGATATACCTGGCATCTAGCTTCTCTTCTGGCTACATGATATAGTTCTTTGCTTCCACCTTCCTTCCAATTCCTCCAGGCCTGTCTCTTAGCCTTTATGGATCTACCTATATTACTATTCCACCACTAAGTCACCTTTCATCTGGCAGGGACCTTGCACCAACTACAAATCTCATCTGTGGCCTTGAGCAGGTTGTTCCGTAAGAACTGCCAGTTGTCCTCTATGCTGTGTTGCTCTAAATCTCCCTCCCTCTCGTCATATGCATTCACTAATATATCCCTAAATCTCCTACTGTTTGTTGACTCTTTGAGCTTCCATGTCCTCCTTTTCCAAACTGTCATGGCTCTCTGAGTCCGTCGTGCTCTAAGTCTGAAGTCACTAATGACTAAACTATGTTGGGTGGTACATTCTTCACTGGGAAACGACTTATTCATAACCATCTGTATATCTTGATTCCTGGTGAGGACGAAGTCTATCTGGCTTGAGTGTTCACCTGATTGGTAGGTGATCAAGTGGCTGGTTGGTTTCTTGAAGTTGGTGTTGCAAATTGTCAGGTCATTGGCATCACAGAACTCCAGGAGTCTTGATCCTCCCTCATTCCTCGAACCATAGCCATAACCTCCATGCACACCATGGTATCCATCATGGCGTTGCCCAACATGTCCGTTAAAGTCTCCAGCCATGATAATAAGGTCACAGTCGTTTGTCATTGAGGTAGTTTGCATGATGGATGCATAAAAGCACTCCTTCTGTTCATCTGCCAGTCCAGCTTGTGAAACATATGCATGCAGAGATAATAGTTGCTGTTGAATTGTATAAGACTAGTCTAAGCTTAATTATCCTATCAGAAAATCTGACTACCTCGATTACCTTATCAACCCATTTCTCTGTTAGTTGTAGACCTACTCCACCCACCCCATCATTGCTACCCCCCCCCCCAGAATTGGTATCTATGTTCCTTGACCGTAAGATGTCTGGCAGAGGATCCTCGCCATCTAACCTCTGGCACACAGCACACATCCACACACCTCTCTAACATCTCAAAAATTTCTCCAGACCTACATTTCATCATGCCAACGTTAATTGCGGTGACTCTGAGATTTCGAGAGGACATGGTGGGTGGCTTGGTATTTGTTTTCAGCACCTGAAAGGAAGAGAGGTTATGTGGTCTTCTGGGACCTTCAGACACATTACTAGATATTTCCTCTAGTCATTTTTAACAATTGTGAATCAATCATCCATCGAGCCAGGGGAAAGACAGCAGACTGTCAAGATACACATGACTGCACATACATACACAGAAACAAAACACTCCCGCAAGTATTCATACACGCACACCCATGGCAACAACAGACTGTCGAGATACATGAGTGCACATACATATGCAAAAACAAAAACAAAACACTCCCGTAAGTATTCATAGACACACACCCATGGCAACAAGCTCATACACAAGTGGTGAAGGTTTTATAAGCGGAAGTAATAATAATAATAGTAATAATGGTGGCGGCGGAAGAAGTAAGAAAGAAAGAAGTAATAATGTCGGCGTTGGAAGAAGTAATAATGTTGACGGCTGTGGAGGTGGGGGTTTGGAGGGCGGGTGCATCAGTCCACTTTCCATTCTGGCATGGGTTGGACAGTTTACCACGCTCTGAGTCAGTTCTTATTTGGAGTTACTGCCCTTCTATACTGGTCGGAGGATCATGTCTCGCTTGTATGTTCATTTCTGGCATGGTTTCTGTGGCTGGATGCCCTTCTTAGCACCAAACACTTTACAGAGTGTACTGGTGCATTTTATTGTGGCGCCAGCACTAGAGAGGTTGTCATGTCCTTGATAAGACTAAAGAGTCCTCTCTACCCTACATTGTCTCTGTTTGTTTGCCAACCACTCTACAGAGTGGACAGGGTGCATTTTATTGTGGCACCTGCAAGAGAGGTTGCCTTGTCCCCTGCACGGCTAGAGAGTTGTCTCCACTCTGCATTGTTTCTGTTCTTTTAAGGCAAAGATGAGTGAAGGGGTGAATAGAAGAGAGAGTGATGACCAAGAGTGTTAAAAAGAGTGTGATGGGAGAAACAGTTATAGGAGTTGGAGGATGATAGGGGAGGGAGTAATGGAAGAGAGACTGAATTAAATAAGAAACAGCATCAGCAGTGTGATTGCATAGCAATAAAGATGGGTGGTAGTAATGGAGAGCAAGTAGTGGATAGTAATGCAGATGGGCGATGATATGTGAGAGTGGTAGTTGTCAATGAAGAGTCACAGGGGAGTGGGAGTGATGGCCAGCAGTAAAGAAGGGTGATGGTAGGGGGCTCTGGATATGGACATATTTGATGCTATCCCTTGTTACATAGGCACCTTGGTGGAAGAGAGGTAGAGTGCTAGTGAAGGGATGGTAGAAGAGATATAGAGATAATGGTGAGGGTGAAGAGATTGAATATGGACAAATCAAATACCATTCCTCATTACACAGGTGGCATGGTAGATGAGAGGATAATGAAGAAGGCAGTGGAAGGAGATTTAACAGGAATATAATGGTCAAGAGACCCAATGTAGATGTATTACAAATCCCAACCTCCATCACTGCCACAATTTCAACAATCTTTTTGCTATGCTTGCATTGGTGGGTGGGTCTTCTCTAGTACCATGTGTCACCATTCATCACGGTTCTTTGTTATCTCTTTCATGAGGTTTAGCTTCTTGAGATCAATCTTCACCACTTTGTCCAATATCTTCCTAGGTCTCCATCTTCCACAGGTTCCTGCCACTTCAAGCGCTTTGGTACTTCTTTATACAACTGATATGCTCCATATGTATCACATGCCCATACCAACGCAGTCTTCTCTCTTCCACACTACATCTGACTCCTCTTATATCCAACTTCTCAGCTTATTGTGCTCTGTTGTTCATGCACACTACCATTACACATACAGTGGAACATGTTGACTTAATTTCTTTCTAGCTCTCACAAATCTTCCACATTCAAGGCCCACATCTCGCTACCTTACAGTATTGCACTTCGTACCCAAGCATCATACAATCTGCCCTTTACTCTGAGAAAGAAACCCTTTGTTATCAGCAGAGTTAATTGTTCCCTGAACTTTTTCCACCCCATTCTTACTCTGGCCTCAATGCTTTTGGAACACCCACCTCCACTGCTAATGAGGTCACCTAGATAACAAACACTGTCAACTACTTCTAGTGAGCCTTCCGAGCAATTGAAAAAATTCATTCTATGTGTATTCTTACTGCTAACTGCTCCTGTGCATCTGCAGAGAAGTCTACCTTCTCTGCCAGTCTGACTGTAATCCCACTACACCTCTGTGCATCTGTGATTTATGCTAGGTACACTATATGGAATTTCTACCTACTCTTTTTCTGCATATTGAGCACAGCTATTTCCCTGATGTTGCCAGAGTCCTGTTTTCTTTTCTACTTGCTAAAAATTTAGTCTTTCTTTAGTTTACTTTGAGGCCTCCCGATTCCAGGTTTTGCTTCCATGTCTGGAATTTCTTTAAATTTTTTACAGATTCTGCTATACGAATTAGGTCATTAGCATACAGGAGTTCCTATAGACAGCTAGTCTTAAACTCCTCTGTTATAGCCTCTAATAAACAGTAGAGCCTGGGAACTGAGCCCTGGTGGACCCCCCACCACCACCACCTGCATGCTAAATACACCACTAAACTCATTGCTGACTCTCACCTTGCTAAATGTCCACAGGGATTCTACCCTCTTTAAATGTCCACAGGGACACTGCTTATAAACCCACTATTACTAAGGGCTTAAGTAAATTTGATAGACTGATTGGCATATTATAACACATTTTTGGCTGCTAGTTCGATTAATAAATTACTGGTGTGTTAACAGTGTTTTGTTTCAATTATTCAATGGTAATGGCATTCTAAAGAGTGATAGATAGTCTTGAAAAAATAAAGGATTACATGTAATCTTAGAAGCAGGATTCAGAGAAAAAAATTGAGGATGGGTGCCAAGAGACGAAGATCATTTGTAATTGGAGCTCTGAAGGGAGGCTAGAACGGCAGTGGGGGCAGTGAGTAGCTTTACTCTTTTACTTGTTTCAGTCATTTGACTGCGGCCATGCTGAGGCACCGCCTTAGAGGGTTTTTAGTCGATCTGATCGACCCCAGTACATATTTTTAAGTCTGGTACTTATTCCATCGGTCTCTATTGCCAAACTGCTAAGTTACGGGAAGTAAACACAGATAAGGAGACAAACACACAGACACACACACATATATATGTATATATATATATATATATATATATATATACGACGGGCTTCTGCAGTTTCCATCTACCAAATTCACTCAAAAGGCATTGGTCGGCTCGAGGCTATAGTAGAAGACACTTGCCCAAGGTGCCACGCAGTGGGACTGAACCCAAGACCACGTGGTTGTGAAGCAAACTCCTTAACCACACAGCCATGCCTTAGCAAGACAAGAAGGGGAAATTTTCAGCAAGGGATCGTTATTGCTGTGTAGCACCAATTTGTATTAGCACCTTTGTAAAAACACTTTTGGAAGGGATGTAGCTAATATAAAAAATTGTGTAAGATCTGTTCTAATGTGAAGAATAATGTAAAAAAATGTGTAATGTGAAGAATATTGTCAAAGTTTGTAATTTGAAATTTTGGATGTCCAGACATGACTGGCATGATCCATGATGGACATGACATGCTTTTTGTAAATTAATGTTATGTTTTCCTTATTTTGACCTACTGTTCCACTGAGGGCTTTTAAGTTATTTATGCAGGAAAGTTTATCAATCACTCAGATGTCTTTTTTCTGAATAAAACCTAATAAAGAATTCATAATATGATATATTTGAGTACTTTTTTGTTCTAAAGAGGAATTCTTTTATACAGATTTAGAGTGAGGTTTTCGGAAGAGGTCACTGGGTGTGGTGAGTGCTAGACTTTGCAATGGTCTTTCAAATTGGAAGATGTCCATGGTATACTAGAGTGAGCTATAATTCTTCATTCTTGAAATAAGTAGTATTTGCAGTATTAGTATCCTTGCCAGACTGTTACATCCTCATTCAAGGATATGTTGAAAGTTCTGGAATACATTAGTGGAGAGGATATTGGATCTAAAGGATGTGCAGAAAACTGAAGGCTGTGTCATGTACATAGGAGTGAAAGAGGTTAGTGATTGACAGGTCATAGATGATGAAAAAGGGAGTCAGGCATATGATAGATCTTTGGGAAACACTAATGGATATGGTGTAATTAGTGAAACAGATTTGCAGGTTTAGCTCACTTGGCTATGATTGCATACTATACTATATCAAAAGTTTTGCTAACATCAAATATCAGAGACTTGATTTCATTATCATTTTCTTGGTCAAGAGACCATATATGTATTGCATAGAAAAGATCACTAGGTCTAGTATCTCAGAACACAATTTCCAAAGGAGAAGCAAAAATGATTTTTTAAGATATTACAGAAGATGGTCATGAATTATTGTTTTCATCAGCTCGGGAATCTTGTAAGAAAGGCATTATTTAGCAACATCGGGAGGATCTCTACAGTATTTTAAATTTATTATTTAGTCCAAAAGAGAAAGACGATACCATTGCATTTGTAGGCCCTCCAAGACTGGGGAGGCTGATGTGGTTGGTGTTCAGTTTGAATTTCTGCTGAGAGAAAGAATTTCAGAAGGTTTCAGGTTTTCGCAGGAAGGACTGAGGAAAATGTTTAGTGCTTAGTGCAGAGTTTGTGGAGTGAAGCAGAGTATGGATGACAGAGGGGGGAAAGGTGAGCGGGATACAACTTGCTAGTTCAGATCAGATGAGCAGAAAAGACAGAATATATTATGAGCCAGTGATTGCTGCATGTTGGTAAGTGAAGATTTGCCAATCAGTGAATGGTCCTATTTTGGATGAAGTTTAGTGTGGGTGGGTGAGAGAACCCTGTCCCAGATATGTGAGCAGCGTCACAAGTGTGCTCTGAAGTGCCAACAACTGTTCAGAGCTGAAGTATTTTCTTGCGGAAGCCTAGATTTTGGGATGCAGTTTTAGCAATGTTACAGATGTGTGATTGCCATGGAAGATCAGAGATTTGGAAGCCTAGTATTTTTAGTGAATTTGAGGGTTTTAATTGAGTGTTATTTCTATTTTTATATTTTTTATATTGCATTTTGTGAACAATAGTGTTGTTAGTTATAAGTTTCCAACGAGGCAATCACTAGTTCAATGCATTTACAATGGCATGAGTAACAATGGATTGTCTGTGTAACTCAAGCAGAAAAATATTACAAGTAATTTCGTTTGAAAGTACTGATTTATTGGTTTCCTTGATGATGCTTACATCTTTCATCAATATACATTGCCAAAAGATATGCACAGACATACATTTACATATATGATCCTTTGCACAGTTTCTGTCCACCAAATTCCACTCACATGGTATTGGTCAACCTGAGTCTATGGTAGAAAACAATTAGCCAAGGTGCTGCACAGTGGAATCGAAAGCAGAACTGTGTGGTTGTGAAGCAAACTTTTTAATCAAATAGCCATGCCTGCACTCTCACAGCCATTCTTGCATTTGCTGATATGTTTAGTGATGGTCTCTTGATGCTGTTGAATGTCACTAGGTTACCTTGCCTCCATTCAGAGATGTTTTCGCAGTATCTTAATAGAAACAGAACAAATCTGGCATGAAGTATCTATCTTGCATGTGAATGAAACCTAAAGGCAGATGTTGAAAAGCTTGGTGAGAATAAGAGATAACTCTGCAGTGTGTTGTTTGAAATAATGTCTGAATAATATCTTACTTTTATGATTTTGGCAGTGCTAAAAAAGTAAAGAATTTGGCATGTTTGGTAACCGATTAACATAGTATCAGCTTAGGTATTAGAAGTAGAGACAAAGGGCTGATGTGTTTGTATTGATTTTAGTGTGGGGAAACTTAATGTATACTAAAAATTGTGGCTTTAGCAGCTGGATTAAGGGGAAAAAGAAAGATCAATCCTATTAAAATTTATATAAAATGTTCGGATTATTGATCCTGTCTGTTGATGTTTCTGTTTACTAACCATATGTTCAAATCAGAGATAGCTCGAGAATGGACTGGTCAAAACCTACTCTAGAACATAAAAATGCCAAAGATGAGGGTAATGGTCTGGATTTTGAAAATAATAGACATTTTAATGTGTAATTAATTGTATATATTTACCTTTTTCTAATGATTTGTGACAACACCTATTTTAATTGTAGAGATACAACCATAAAATCAAATGTGAGTCGGATATTTACTATATGGGAAGAACGTAATGTTTATGATTCCAGTTTTACATCCGAACTGAAAGATGTATTAGGTAAGTTGGATGTTCTATTTGATACAAAAGAAAATTTGTATTTATAAATGAGGTACAGTTTTATGGCTTGTTTCATCATTATTTCCTTGCTCATTTTTCCAAATTAGCATGGAAAGATATGATATTAGTTAATATCATATAAGTTTTGTTTAGATTGTTGAATCAATTTAAATGTTACAGGCACCATTTTCCATAGAATTGAATTTAGTTATGTTGTGTTTAGTATTTATTAACCTAAGATCATCATTACTTTTTCCTCTCTTTTAATGTATTTTATTCTGTGACATGTGTGGCCAGCTAGTAAAGTATTTTATCTCTTTTCACATTCATTCTTTTCAAAGTAAGTCTCATATTTCCAGCAGCCATCTCAAGTGTTTATTCAAAAGCAAGAACTTACACTATTTAACTATTTGCTATTGTATTCATTGCCTATGAGACAGTATTGAATGACACTGTTAGGACAATGGATACATCTGCAATAAACAAATGTTTACTATTGATAGTAAAAATATGCTTCTGCAGTAATATTTATCTGACAATAGTTTTTAGTTTAAAGTTGTGTCTATTGAAATATGATCAAGTTTTGCTGTAATTCATACCCTTTTATTTATTTTTATTTATTTTTCCATATTTTGTCACATTTACAACTTAACTTAACTTGAGAGGACTTTCGTAGAATTAAATGCATTCTGCAGATGATTTTTTTTTTCATTTTTCTTTTTCATTTGGTTTCTCTTGTATTTTATTTGTAGATAATGATGCTCATTATCAACATCAGCACCTTTCACAGCATCGTCGCGGTCACACATCTTTGTCACCCAAGCTGAAATCATTGCAGTCAAAATTGCAATCAACAAAAGTGCAATCAACAAAAGTGCACCATCCAAAGATTCAGCAGCAGCAACAACAACAACCAACTCAACAACAACAAACTCAACAACCAACAACTCCACAACCACAACAACCAGCAGCTCAAGGTTCTTTGCTTTTTTTAACGATTTTATTATATACTTCAAGTAAACTTTTCCAATAATATAATTTCCCTACTTTCGTACATGCATTATGATGGAAAAACAGTTTTTGTTTTAGCAAATTTATTTATTTATTTACTTTTGAGATTGTAAGACTTTATCCACTAGTTTGAAGGATGTTGGATTATTTGGTACTGACCTTCAATAAGACAAATGTTTATACTTGCACCCTTTATAGAAGGTCGTCGTCGTCGTCGTCGTCGTCGTCATCATCATCGTCATTGCTTTAAATCTGTTATTCCATACTGGCAGGAGTTGGATATGTCTGTAATACTATATTTTTCCATGCATTTCAATGTGATATTGTCTCATCTGAGGGTCTACTTACAACATCATCCTAGGTATTCTGTGGTTTGTCCCACTACCTTGTATGATGTTTCTTTCTAATTTATGACACCTTTTCACTTGTGGAGCTGCAGAGCACCAAACAATCAGCTAATTGGTTGATGGTGAATATCATGTCAATGGTACCACATTCATGTCAAAGACACTTAGTTTTCAATGGCTGAATCCAACTAAGTGTAAGTAGGTATTGTAGGTGATATAATTTGTGAAATCAACAGCACTGGAATTGATGAGCATTTTGTGCTTTTGTAATGGTGAGTTCAACTTCCTCCTTCAGGTTAAGCTACCTGAAATGGCTCAGAATCATTTTGATTGGAAAGAATTAGCTTTAACCTCATTTGTTCTTCATTATATGTTCCTGTAATACATTGCCTAATATCTTTGATATCCATATGTTTTCTCAACTCATTTCTACTTCTGCTTAATTTGCCTCAAGGTCATTTTCTTATGTAACAGATCCCTGCTTAACTCGTTCCTCTCTAGCCATCACACATCCTCTGATTATACTTTTTAGATTTCACTGCTTAGAAGTGTTTCCCTTTTGATACTTAGATAATATTTTTTTTTATCTATCTGTAGACAGAAGTCTCTAGTTAATTAAGAACAGCAGGTTGCCATGCATGACAAGCCAACTTTCAACACAACTTTACATGTATCATTTTATTCTAATAGCATTACTATCACATCCTCTCTCATCATGTCAAATTAGAATCCTAACACTTCAAACCATATACAACATTCAAAGTGACCTGATCAGATTTTCCTGACAAATATATATTGTTGCAGGCATGGCCATGTAGTTAAGAAGTTTGCTTCACAACCATGTAGTTCTTGGGCAAGTGTCTTCTACCATAGCCTTGGGTTGACCAAAACCGTCTGAATGAAATTTGGTTGATGGAATCTGTGCGGAAATCCATCAGATGTTAATATTCTTTTACTGGTTTCAGCCATTGGGCTGCGGACATGCTGGAGTACTGCCTTCAAAGGTTTTATCTGGTACTTATTTTATTGATCTCTATTTGTCAAACCATTAAGTTAAAGGACATAAAGGGACACAACAACACCAGTTTTTTTTATAAACCCAGACACACACACACACACACACACCATCATTATCATCATCGTTTTACATCCGCTTTCCATTCTGGCATGGGCTGGACAAGTCATTAAAGTTCGAGCCTGTTCTTATTTGGAGTTACTATCCTCCTAGATGTATCAGAGGACCGCACCTCGCTTGTAGGTTCCATGTTTGGCTTTGTTTGTATGGCTGGATGCCCTTCCTAACACCAACCACTTTACAGAGTGTACTGGGTGCATTTTATCGTAGTACCAACACTAGAAAGGCTATTATTTCCATGACACGACTAAAAAGTTCTATTTATCCTATGTTGTCCCCATTTGATCGCCAACCACTTTACAGAGTGTACTGGGTGTATTCTGTCGTAGCACCAACACTAGAGTGGTTGCCTTGTCCTGGTTTCTTTCTGCACAGTTTCTGTCTACCAAATTCTTCTCACGAGGTATTGGTCAACCTGAGGCTATAGTAGAAGATGCTTATCCAAGGTGCTGTGCAGTGGAATCGAACCCAGAACCACATGGTTATGAAACAAACTTCTTAACCACACAGTCATACCGGCACCTCTGTGTGTGTGTGTAGTGGCATGGGATGAACAAAATTGTTACAGTGAAGACAAATATACCTTTCAGTATTTAGTTCCATCTGAGTTATGTCTCTTTAGACCAAAGTCAACTTGCTTTTCATCTCTTATAAGATCGATAAAATAATTACCAAATAATAAAAGGCTTGGGTAAAAACTATTGTGAGATTTGCTCTGTGAGGACAAAGTGAATCCAATTTGGTGTGCAGTTCTTGTGTTCCTAGATCGTTATATGGTTTCCACCTTGAAGTTTTGGGCTTTTCTACAGTGTTGGTACTTCAATAATCTATGTAAAATAAAATTTTAAGTTGTTTCCGTTGCTGGATGTTGTTCCTAATGCCTTCATTCAGAAAATGCATTGGCGTTTATTTTTTTGTGTGTGTGTGTGTATGTATTTCTGGTGGTGTTGTAGACCATAATAACATCCACAAAGCTTCCATGGCATATTCGAATTGGTAGAGTCGTTAGCGTGTCGGACAGAATACCTTACGGTGTTCGTTCTGGCTTACTGCGCTCTGAGTTCAAATCCTCCCGAGGTCAACTTTGCCTTTCATCCTTCCGGGGTCGATAAAATAAAGTATCATTCAAGTATTGGGGTTGTTGGCCTTGTTATCCATAGTAGAAACAATTATTTACTCTAGCTCTTCTACGTTCTGGGTTCATTTCCTGCTGGATTTGGGCTCTGCATTAATTTCCTTCGTGTAACATTCACTGAAACAAGTCGCAGAAATATAATGATTTCAAATTCAACGCAAAGCTACAAATTTGTAGGGAAGGAATTTAATCGATCGGATTATATTACTGGTTATATGATTACTTATCGATGAGCGATGGATTGGCAAAATCGCTAATGTTCAGTTATGGCCATTTACATTTCTGAGCTCAAATCCTGCCGAATTCAACTTTGCCTTTCATCCTTCCGAGGTTGATAAAATATAGTACTTGTCCAGGGCGTTACATTAACGGAATTGTTAGAGGGTTGAACAAAATTGCTTTGTGTGGTATTTGTTTCAGCTCTTTACGTTTTGAGTTCCCACGCGTTGACACTTGGGTCAAGCAGTATCGGTCCCTACCTTCCCTTGGACAAGATTGGTGGCGTGGAGAGGTGAGATTTGTTGCATGGCAATTGCTGGTCTTCCATAAAAAAAAGCTTGCCCAAGCCTCCCCTTTGAAGAGGAACTTTCCAGGTGCAGAGACATGGTCAACCCTGACCGATGGAGGCCTTAAATATATTTTTCGAGAAAGGAGGTGATGGGGAGCAAAGTTGATATCGGTATAATTTGAACTCAGAACGCATCGTGATATAACCAAATACCACATGACATTGAGCCCAGCACTTTACCATTTATGACATTCCAGTACCACTCGATTCAGTGCCATACAATATATTGATTTCTTGCGTAGACACAACGCCATACATTTGGGTACAATTGATTAAATCAACCTCAGTACTTGACTGGTACTTTATTTTATCAACATCGGAAGGATGAACGACAAGGGTCAACTTCGGTGGGATTTGAACTCAGAACATAAAAGGACGCAACTCAGTAATGCAAGGCATTTTAGCTACCACTCTACCGATTTTACTAATCTACCAGCCTCCAGTCCCATATAATATATTGGCATTGATTCAGTCGTCTGTAAGACCCCCGCATAAACATCAAATCAGGCTCCTACAGATTCAGCTATTTTCAAATGATATCTCAGCTTCTGCTTCTAAGAGAGACTTGAAATAGCTCCCCTACGTCATACCTGCAACACTCAATCACGTTTTATAGAATTAACCCGAGTAGATAATCCTCAATAGGCGCAGATGGCTGTGTGGTTAAGGAGTTCGCTTCGCAACCACATGGTTTCGGGTTCAGTCCCACTGCGTGGC
>JAOPJM010001291.1:35585717-35597522 GCA_027124095.1 Muusoctopus leioderma
ACCTGGTCTAATAATTTGATGCCTCTGTAGTTACTCCTCTCTAAAGCATCTCCTTTGCCCTTGTAGCAGTTGACAATAATGCTGCTATGCCAGTCATTGGGTATGACTCCTTCTTGGATTACCTGGTTAATATATCTACACCCAGGCCTCTCACACATTATACTCCTGCTTACTCTCCACCAGTTATCCCCCTTCCCTTCTCTTTAACTATGTTTTCGATACCCTAACATCTCTATCACTCAGCACCCATCCTGTCTCCATTCGTCCCACCTCTTTAATACCTCCTCATTCCTAATTACTCCCCTTCTACCAATGGCTGGGTTGTAACACTGGCTCTCCCACCCAGTATACTCCTGTTAAGTTCTCATCTATTGACTACCTTCTGATATATAGCCGCCTATCCTATTCGCTCCATTATACCACCTGTGTCACAAAGGATAGAGTTTGTGCTGCCCATTTACCCACACCATTATTATTATCACTCCTCCCACCATTAAACCTCTTATCACCCTACCTCTTCCATGACAATCATGTAGATTGTCATTGGATATATCCACACTCATCCACCACCTTCCACCTATCCTCCCCATGTGTCTCTGAGGGGACATTTAGCACTCTCATTTACCATCACTCACCTCTGCCGCTATCCATCACTCCATCACACGGTCTCTCGCACCTTGACACATCTATGACATACCTACACTGCTCCCACTCATACTGTCTGCCATCCAACCCCTACCATAATCCACTATCTTTCTCACATTCCTCTTCCACTACCTCCCAATCACACTCATACACATACTCTTTCCCTCATGCTCTCTTGTACACCACTCACTTGTTCACAATCTCAGGTCATACTAGCCTTCAAAGAACGGATACTATGTAGAATAGAAAGGACGTTTTAGTTGTGTCATAGACATGACAACCTTTTTAGTGTCGTTGCCATGATAAAATGCACCCGTTGCACTCTGTAAAGTGGTTGATGATAGGAAGGGCATCCAGCCATAGAAACCAAGCCAAACAAAACAGAAGAGTGAGACATGGTCCCCTGACTCATCAAGGAGAGTGGTGACTCCAAATAAGAATGGACTTGGACCGAAATCACATGTACAACCCACGCCAGCATAGAAAGCGAATGTAAAGCAATGATGATACACACACACACACACATGTGTGTGTGTGTGTATGTGTCTGTGTATATGTGTGTGTTTGTGTGTGCGTGCATGTTTGTCACCACATGTCTTCATGTTATTGCTTAAGCAACCGGTGTAGTTTGTTTATGTTCTACATAAACAATTGGTTCCGCAGCTTAGCAGTTCGACGAGTGATGATCAGTGGAATAATTCCCATACTTAATGAATATGGGTTAGCATCCAACCCATGCCAGCATGGAAAAACGAACGTAAAAATGATGATATATATATGTGTGTGTGTGTGCGTATATCATCATCATTTTACGTCCGCTTTCCATGCTGGCATGGGTTGGATGGGTGATTTCGGCCCGCGTCGATTGTGAATGGAGTCACCACTCGCCTAGACAGGTCGGGGGGACCATGCCTCACACATGTTTCGTTTGGCTTATATATATATAAATATGTGTGTGTGTGAGAGAGAGAGATAGAGAGAGAATTTGCGAAAAATTAAAATAAAAAATAGAAAAAAACTAAACCTCAAGTTTAACCAGAGATTTAGGAGGCTATATGCAGAAAGGTTTAAAGAATTTCAAAGTCTGATATTTTCTATGCATACAGTTTGCGATCCTTTCTGAATGTTTATTTAATAGAGACTGAAATACCTCCAATATGTATAACATATATGGTGAATGTGGTTTTTTATGCTCCCTGGCTTTGTAAATTGATTTCCATTTGGTACCAAAATTAATGTTTTTCATCTTGAGTTCCTATAAGTATGTCGATAGAGTTGTTTCGTGGGTTACGAAATGAATGAAAATGTTGTTGTGAATATCGTTTCTTAAATGAATTCGTAGTTAGATGTATATATGATTTCTGTGCATTGTTGATCTTAACCATAGCTTTATATAATACATCCTTAGTTTTGTAAATATGTTGGAGTGAGCATTCAACAGAGTGTATGCAATTACAAAATATATTATCATTAGTGTTATTTTCATATAATTTAATTCTATTGTCCTATACATACCATAATCAATAATATTATATTTTGACCGGTTTTTCAGTTCGGTCAAACTTGCGGTGGACTTAGATGCTGTGGCAACATATACGTGTGCCACAGTGATGGCCAATAGAAAAGGGCTGCCGTTGGATATAAAAAAAGCCAAATTAAAAAAAAAAGGTGAAATAATCCAACGGCAGAAAGGAAATTTGCTAGCGACCGCATACAGAGATAAAAGGCAAATCAATTTTCTATCCACTTGTGCTCAACCACATGTGGATGAAAATGGCACTCCATTTGTAAACCTCGAATACAACACCTACATGGGTGGTGTAGATCGGATGAATCAGATGATGAGTTATTACTCGGTTGGTAGACTGGGTAATAAGTGGTGGCAATATCTGGTTTGGTATATAGTAAATATGAGTATTGTGAATGCATTTTTACTATATACCAAATCGAGAGGGACTCAAAAGCGATGTGACCATCTGCAGTTCCGTGCGGATGTAGCAACGCAATTGAGGGCAGGCTTTTCATCAAAATAGATAACAGTTGGGAGAAAGGTAAAAGCTTGCCAGCGGGATATTCCTCTGAATTCAGCTGATCTAAATAAAATGGAGAAAATCAATGGTTGCAAAAAACAGTGCTGAGAATGCCAACATCAGAAAAGGAAAGCTCCCAGTGGACAGTCAATTGAAACGACTTACTAATGTGCATTCTGCAAGGTTGCATTATGCATTGTGGGATGCCTTACAACTTTCCATTATAGAAATATTGTTTAATTTGTATATATATAATATAATTTTATAAAATATTTCATTTTCAAATTTACCTCGTTTTCAATTTTATTTACCTGTAATATATATTTACCTGTAAGGTGAGTGTCAGATATTGATTAATTATATCAGTGAATCATTATTGTATGTGTTTATGTATATGTGTGCGAATTTATTTCATTTTGTAGATTTGTATGTGTATGTGAATTTATTTCATTTTGTAGTTTTCTTCAAACATATTCCAGTATTCTGTGCTATTTTACCTTTATAGTGCACCTGTTTTATATGCAATTGAAAATCCAATAATGTGTACAATTCTTCTATATAACAATTCTGTTATATATTCAGCTGAATATTTGCTAATAATTCATTTTATTTGGTAATATTTAAACAAAATTTAAATAATTTTACATTTTACTTTTAATTAGAGTAGTTTTGAAACTAAAATTATGTAATATTTTTATTTAAGAACCGCTTGTTAAGTTATGTTCCAAAAACCACATTCATATATCAATAGATGAAAAAGTTATACCAGTCTAAATTCTTGATAATTTTAGAATTTAATTGAAACACATAGCAGTCAAAAGTTTTTCAGTTAGAAATATAGTAACAAAAGGGTTAATCTAAGTTTGTCATTTGAAATATTTCAATTTTGTTTAAATTTCATTCTGTTTTAGTTGATGAAAAAACCAAATCAAACCATCTGCAAATACTTGCTGAATTCAAAGTAAGTACTGCTTTGTTTATTCCTCTTAATATCAATAAACCTTAAATTATAAATATTCAATTTTAAGTACTCTTAGTAGCTTCAATATCTTTAAAAAACATACCAGATTGATATAACATTATACAATTTTTTCTTTACTGTTACCATTTTCAACAGATTATCCAACTTTTTGTATCAGTTTATGGTTCACAACAAGTAATGCTAGTGACTAAAATATAATAAATAAAATGAATCATAAAAAAATGTGGAAGGAAAACTTTAACAAAGGTAGTACATTATAGAGCTGAGATGGATAGTTTTCAGTTTGGGTTTTTACTAGTAAGATGTGTGGTTTGAATTAAATAAGTATAAAGTATAGACTTAAAGAACGGTATTATTCTACACCTGTTGATCATGGGAAGGTTTGTGTCTGTTTCCTTGCTTTTGTAGTCTGGTGGACATTGAAAAAACTAATTTTTTTTTTCATTGCTCCAGATATGCATAATGATTCTAGTAATCAGATCATAATTAGCAGAGTATAAACTTAAGTACATGGGTGACTATGAAAGTTCTATACCCAACCCTCTCTCTCTCTTTTTTTTTTTTAGTTTTTGAAGCTAAAATTTAGGAAATCAAGACTGAATGCTCTCGTGCATTTTGTAACTGACAACCTGGTTTTCATTGTAGAGTTAATTCATGAGTTTCAAAATATATTTGAAACGTAGGTGCTAGTCAGTAAAAGGAACATTCAAAACTCAGCGATATTAGAAAAATGGCCATGCTTGATAGGCAATATTGCATAAATACTAGCTGTATAAAATGTGCAGTGGAATCTGTTAGACAGACAAGCAACTAAAATTTGGGGTGCACTATGTCCGGGTATAAATTGTGCAGACAATCCTTCAGCAGTAGCAGACAAAAGTTTACAATGAGTAACTGACTGATTTAAACAGATATAGTTCATTCTTTGAATTCATTAGTCTGTGATCAGATTCAAATAACTTGTCAAAGACTTACAGTACATTCTCAGCAATTGATGAAGATTGTACTATTTAACTCTTTTGATACCAACCCATCTGAAACTGCCCCAGGTTTTAAGATAGAAAACTGCCCTGTTTAAAATGTTCATATTTATATTAAAACATTTTATCATAATTTTATGTAAAACCATTTTTCAAGATATACAATCTTAATAAAAATTGTAGTTATTTTACTAAATCACCCCAAATTCTTGATTTGTTTCCCTAAATGAATAGTGTGTTTTTCCCCACACATGAACAGTGTGTTTCTTTAGAAATATGGTAACAAAAGTGTTAAAATACATGTGAAATTACACACTGTCTAAATGAGTACTGAATTTCTAAATATTGTGTGATTTTCATGTTAAGTATCATATAATCATTTATCTTAAATGTCACAAGATAAATTCCTTTTGATAAATTTCTTTTTCTCCCCATACTTTAAAAAAAACTGACTGTTTCTTAACATTCTAACTGAGAACAAATCTAAAAATATTTGTAAGCATTCTATCAAATAATTTTTTTCATGCTATGTTTTCTTGATGCATGTAGTATTTTCCATTTTAAATTGTTTTATACAATCTTGTATATTGTGTTACATTTTTATTTTTCACATATTCTTATGAATATCTGAAACATTAATTCTTTAATTGCTAATTGAAATAAATTTTATTTTATTCTTAAACTCATTTTACTTAATTGACTCAGCTGGTTATTAATGTTATTAATGAAAAGAGCAACATTCTTAATGTTCAGTATCCGAAGCTTTTATCTATTTTTGAGCTTTATGTACTAATATTGTAATTAAGTTGAATTAATTCATTCTACCATTGGATACGTAAGTGGTCTTTTATTAATATATTTCTATTTATGTTAAAATAAGATTTTGTTTTCCTTTCGTCACTCTGTGCCAGTGTTATTGCATAAACATATGCATACTTTTTCTCTGTGATATCCTAGTCTTGCCTTTTGCTGTCATGGTTTAGAGAAGAAAAACATTGCCCACAGACCATGAAAGCCCTTTTAGCTCAGGATGTTGTGAATGAAATTGGTGCTATTGATATATAACATAAAAAGTTCTGGGTTATTGCATTGCAGAAAAAATTTAGTGGGTGTTCTATATGATAGTGATCATTGAAGTTCAGAACTTTATATGATGTTTAAGGTAGTGAAATACATCCAATGAACATGTTTTAGTGGAGGTGAAGTGAAGCCAGTGACTTCAGAAGAGTGGTGTTCATTAAAATAGTGGTAGAAGAGATAGAGAAAATGCACAGCAGACAATGAGCCTGGATTTGATGATATCTAGTAAATGAGGGTTCATTGCAATGTTGTCTTATGTACTGTGAGCAAATAAGGTGTGCCATTGCAGATATAAGAATAGTACCCTATACAAATGTGTATTAAGACTTAGTAGTCAACAATTGCAGAGTTGATGCTGAATAGAATGCCAATTCTCTTTGATGTAGTTTTAGCAGTTTAAAATATGGAACTATCAGGACAGGTCACTGGAGATGGTGACTATATCTAATGAAGCAAATTCTTTAAATTAGATGTTCAAACTATTTATTTCCATGAAATAAGTATTGTTTGATCCTTCTGACCATGTTTGTTATATTCCATCCTCACTTAAACAGGCACATCTCTTCCCCACTAAACTCATATATTTCACTTCCTAGACTTTGCTTTGTCCAACCCTTCTTCTTTAGAACTGCATTTCTTTCCACTTATACCAATGTATACTAAACATTAACTGTAGCAACCTTACCCAATTATCACACATTTCCAATATAGAGTGATTTTTCAATGCTTCTATTTATTAGATTTATTTGCTACCCTATTATTTTATTATAAACTTTCTTATAGACACAAAAAATGCTTGAAAAAGTTGCTTCTATAACTAAGCTGGAATCAGAGGGTGAACTGAAATTTGTTCAGTTGTCAACACTACGTTTAGATGTTTCCAATTTGGAAGCTGTCAAACAACTAAAAGGTAAGCACTGTATTTTGTGTCTGTATTTGTTTCTCAGAAAGCTATAGGCCCAATTCTTCTGAAAGTAATACTGTTTGAGATTATAAAACTAAAAAAAAAGGTCTTAAGTTTTTATTTGTTCTTCCTTCTACAGATAACATTTTGATGACAAAGCATATTTCATACTATTAGCTACTGAATGCCTCTTTGTTTGTGGGTTGTTTATATGTGAAATGGATCTTTCTAATGTAACAGGATTATTTATAAGCTTATCTGATGATAAAATACTTTTATAACTTATTTAAATTGTCTGTATAAAATTGTTTTATCATTTCTTTTTCTCAAGCTCTGTTCTCTCCCACATTCTATGACCCTTTCTCTTTTCCATTTCATTCTATTACTTCCCTCTTTCAATTATAATCTATGTTATTTTTTTCATGTTAATTTTTTAAAACTTTTTAAACCGTATTGCTTTGTAGCCCATACATGTTTTACTAATGTTCGCTGAAACGTTACTTGATTTAAATAAAATAGAAGGAAAATATGTTTGAATTATTTTCAGCTATGTTTATAAATTCTTTTAAAATATGTATGGAACAATTTCTTGAATGCAGACATTATTTATAAGAAAATGTTGCTATGAATGAGATCTACAGTAAATCTTTATATACTCTCTAGTCCAGAGCTTTCCAAACTTTTCACACTGGCGACACACTTTTTAAAAATAACATTTTTCGTGACACATTTAAGTTTTCTTAGTGATACAGAATTAGTAAATAAAACAATTAGATATCATATCACGTGTCTCCAGTCACGTGTCTAATTGTACACAGTGCTCAGATCTCAGATATAATTCACAGCTAAATATTTGTAAAAAATTGATCAGAATTAACTTAATTTTGTGACATACTTAGAGATTATTGGTGACGTGCTAAAGTGTCACGACACAGTTTGGAAACCTCTACTCTAGTCTGTTATGGTCTTATCTTATTTTTAATAATTGTAGAAATGTTAAATTATTTTTCTTAGTAGCTTTATTCTTCAGATACTCATAAATAAGCAACATTTTAATATTTTCTTATATTCTTTCCTCGGAAGAAGAATTTGATTCTAAATCTTTATCTTTTGGCACATTGTAATATAATATGTTTTTGTTAAAAATATATATTGATAAATAAAAGGAAAAGCTGCTTAAAAAGTTTATAATAATGAGTAGCATCCTCATCCTACCCGTTCATTTTAATTTGTATTCTTCTTAAGCCACCCACTATAATTTCCTCTCTTTGTATTCATATTCATGATTAAGAACTAACTAGTCAGGCATGTGTCTTCTAATAGTCGGAAGTAGAAGTTTTAGCCAGCATCTGGTTGCCACATGCATGTGAATTTAAGTTATTCAGAAATTAGTATTGGATAAGCAAAATCCAATGAATTTCTTTTTTCTTTTATTCACTTTCTATTTTCTTATAATATCAAAGGTTTGCACAGGAATAAAGTAGCTATTAGACTTCATAGATCAAAAGTAAACTAAAAGATAAAAGAAAATACAGGATTAAAGAGACAGTTTTAGTACCGATAATACTATTACATTCCTTAGTTAGTATTGTTTAGTATCATTTTTTTTTTTTATATAATTGTCTAAAATCATTGAATTTGTTTTGTGGCATGAGAAAAAAGTATTATATCTTCTTTTTTTTGTTTTCCTACTGTTTAATTCAAATTGAATGCTGTTAAGTAAATATTAGAAAAATTAAACAATGTAGATATTTATTTAAAAAATATTTTGACTTATTAAAGATTAATTTATTTTAAAATTTTGCAAATGATGAGCATTTGTGAAGTGTGACCCTAAGCTTTGCTAGAATTTAGTGAGTTAAATAAATAACAAAGAAACAACAAGTTGAAGATATAAATATTCTCCAGTTTATCATTGTTAGGAATTTGCAACTGTTACATTGTTGCAAAGTAAGCAAATATTACTTCTTACCAGCAAACAATAACCGACTATTTCTGTAAGTGAAGAAGTTTTAGATGGATAGTATTTTAGTAATTTATTCTAATTAAGTCCATTTTTACAATGATTATTTATCTTTATTAAATGGAATTAAAGTTCTTGTATTCTTGTATTACTATTTTAAAACCTATAGATAGGGTGCTACCAGCTAGAAGGCTGGGAAGACCACTCTTCAAAGAAGTACTCAATACATTTTATAGTGTAGAGTTGGTATATTTATTTCCAGCTGGGCCTATGGATGAGCCTGTTCTTTTTCAACAGTTTCAACTGTTGAAATGGAACAAGTTCATATGTAGGGCCAACTAGAAATAAATATTTTAAAACCTAAATATATATTATTAGAATAAGCACTTTTACAGCCATTCCATTTATTGGATTGTCTCAGATCTATATTCAGGAACCTGTATATCTTCTGTAATAGATAATTCTTTTTAAAAAACAAAGCCAAATGCCCATCCTCTATCAAATATTTTGTAGAATTAAAAAAATAAATGAGAAAAAATGTATTTTGTTTTTAGGTACTGATTATAGAATACTCTTTTCTGTTTAATTTCATACTAAACATTGTTTTTCACTAGGTTTATCTTACTATCCCATAGAAAGCTAGGATATTGCCACTAACAAATATTGTGAATGTGCGTCTTTATTCATTTCATTGAAACAACTTGGAGAACCTTTAAACCTTAACAGACTTTAAACAATTAAATCGGTAATGGTTAAGAAAAGATATATATAAATATATATAAGGATTGACGTATGGTCGGTCGGTCGGTTGATCATGAAGTTGCACTGATGATACATGAATATCGAAACTCATCTGCAGATGGTGGAAAGATTCCTTTACATACACTTGGGAACATGTAATTTTAATTTTCATCTTACACTTGATATTGAACATGAGTTATATTTACTCCTGAAATGTGGAAAAACTTCAAAATAGGAAGAAAGACAAGTAGTGGGGGGGGGGGGGAATGATACAGCAATATTGTTACTGATTATATTATTCACTTTCTTAAATCTTGTTGGCCTAAATAAGGTATTAAGAGATCTTAATTATTTTTTCTTTTTCTGTGTTGTTATTCTTGTTACTATTACATTAAAAAGATTATCTGAAGACTTCTAACCTCAGATAGATTCCATATACTTGTAACTAATGTCTGACATATAAAGTATTTTAAATGTCTTTCTATGTAATAGTTAGAGGATTGGATAGGTAAAGGCACTTTGTTTAAAGATGTCTATGGAAGGTTCACTGGAAGTCATCGACAGCTTCTGCTACCTTGGTGGGTGTTCCGAAAGTAGCAGTGGGTGTCCCGAAAGCAAGAGTAATAGCCAGAGTAAGGACAGGATGGAAAAAGTTCAGGGAGCTATTACTTCTGCTGTCAACAAAGGGCTTCTCTTTTAGGGTGAAGGGCAGATTGTATGGTGCTTGTGTACAAAGTGCAACACTGCATGGGCCTTGAATACTAAAGATTTGCAGCGGCTGGAAAGAAGTGAAGCGTGCATGATCCGCTGGATGTGTAATGTTAGTGTGCATGAGTGATGGAGCACAAATCAGCTGAGCGAAAAGCTGGGTATAAGAAAAATCTGATGTTGTTTTCAAGAGCGAAGATTGTGCTGGTACAGGCATGTAATGTATATGGCGTATGCCAGTTGTATAAAGAAATGCTGAGCGCTTGAAGTAGATGGAACCCGTGGAAAAGGGAGCCCTAGGAAGACATGGGACAAAGTGGTGAAGGCTGACCTCAAGAAGCTGAACCTCACAAAGGAGATGACAAAGGACTGCGATGATTGGTGACTCACAGTGCTAAAGAAGAACCATCAATTGATGCAAGCATGGCAGAATGATCATTAGAGAACAGTGGTGTTTATGGAGGTTGGTTTCTGTTAGGTCTCCATCTTCCTACTAACTCTGATTTATGCCCCCTGTCCTATTCACTGTCTGGCATTTGCTCTGCCCATCCATCTTCACTCACCCACTATATTTATCACTCTTCCCCCCCCATCACCTCTCTTACCACCCTACCTCTCCTATTATAATGCCTGGGTTTGCCCATCCATCTTCACTCACTCACAATCATTATCACTCTGGCTCTCCCCACCACCTCATCACTACCTCTCGTCTAACAAGAAGCCTTGGTTGGCATTGGATCTGTCCATACTAATCTACCACCCTCTGCTCATCATCTCTCCTCATATGTCTCTAAGTTGCCATTTGCACTCCCACCTTCCATCACCTATCTTGGCTGCCATCCATCATGTGACTCTACCCTACCATAAAACAACCATGGCACGCCTATACCGCTGCTAATATGTAGCCACTACTATCTTTCTCATTCCTCCTCCCCTACCCTGCCATCCATCACGTGACTACCCTATCACAGGACAACCATGACATCTATAATGCAGCTAGTATGTAGCCATCACTATCTTTCTCCCATTCCTCCTCCCCTACCATCCATTCGTTGCTTCCCTCTTTACACCCATAATCATACATTTTCCCTCCTACCCTCTTGTACATTTCTCCTCTTCTGTTCACACTCTTGGTCACGTTTACCTTCAAGAATGGAGACTATGTAGAGTAGAGGGGGACCTCTTAGCCTTGCAGGAGACAAAGCATCCTCTTGAGTGTTGGTGCCACAATAAAATACACCCAGTACACTCTGTAAAGTGGTTGGCAATCGAACGGAGACAACGTAGGGTACAGATGACTCTTTAGTTATGTTGCAGACGCGACAACCTCTCTAGTGTTGGTGCCACAATAAAATGCACTCAGTACACTCTGTAAAATGGCTGGTGGTAGGAAGGGCATCCAGCCGTAGAAACCAAGCCAAATGAAATGTGCAGGCAAGACGTTGTCCCCCGACCCTTCTGGGAGTGTGGTAACTCGGAATAAGAACTGGCTTGGGCCAAAATCACCTGTCCAACCCATGCTAGCATCGAAAGTGGATGTAAAATGATGATGATGATGATTTAGATGTTGTCAGCAAGTGTATACATGTGTCAAGGTGGTTAATAATATAACCTCATTTTAAGTTATAATGGGCAAATTGGCAGAGTTGTTAGCACGTCCAACAGAATTCCTTGCAGTTTTCTGGGTCACTGCACTCTGAGTTCAAATCCTGCCACGGTCAACTTTGCCTTTCATCCTTCTGGGGTTGATAAAATAAAGTACCAGTCAAGTA
>JAOPJM010001291.1:35597622-35611618 GCA_027124095.1 Muusoctopus leioderma
TTACATGAACTATGTAGATATGGTTGAACACCATCCCAAGTGTATATCTTTACCAGCTTAATACTTCATTAACAACATCTACCATAGCGTTGTATCCATCACTACATGCCCTATGTAGTGTTGTTTAACACCATACCTAGTGTGTGTTTAGTATGTCAGTTTGGTAATAGGTTTTATGATGTATGCGTTAGAGGATAAGAAACATACCTTGGGTTGAAGAGATCTTGATAAGTAGCCTTCGTTATGGCCGGTTGGCTGCAAGAACTAAGAAGGCTACTTCATGTGGTTGTATAGAAATATTTATTTGTGATTCCCCAGGAATCAAATGATATAGCCAAGTGTGATGGCTAATATTTAACAGTAATCAAATGGTATAGCCAAATGTGATGGCTATATTTAACAGAGTAGTAATGATGAGTAGAAGGCACTGTAGCAGGTTTTGGTATTGGTTGCGATGCGGGCTTGATTGGAGCGAGTCGTAAATACGTCTGCTGTGTTTGACGGTCAGGCAGCAAGAGACTGAGTTCAATAACAGCTTGAAGTTCTTCTGTCTCCCTCTAGCGGTGGAATTCTCAACCCCTAGGTGAAACAATTTTGCTGCTCCTGATTACTCAGGCAAAAGGAGAGAACTGCTGCATGTGTATATATATATATATATATCTTTACCAGCTTAATACTTCATTACCAACAACTCTACTATGGCATTGTATCCATAACTAGATGCCCTATGTAGTATTGTTCTCCATTACATGAACTATGTAGATATGGTTGAACACCATCCCAAGTGTATATCTTTACCAGCTTAATACTTCATTAACAACAACTCTACTATGGCATTGTATCCATAACTACATGCCCTATGTAGTATTGTTCTCCATTACATGAACTATGTAGATATGGTTGAACACCATCCTGAGTTTATATATATACACCAACTACAGACTTCATTAACATCTCTACTACTATACTTTATCTTTTATGACTTACCCTATGTCGAGATGTTTTATAATGGTACCTCATGTATGTGTGTATATACATATATCTTTACCAACTTAACCCTGTCAGCCCTGGCCAATGGGATATAACCCATGGGTGGACCTCAGCTCCACAGCCAAAATTCTTTAAAATCCACACTCTACAAACAGAAAGAGATTTATTGAAAACAACTTGACAGAAACATATAAAAAGTTAGGGTCTTACTAAAAATTGACAAGTCTTTAGTCTAATTTCAGTATTGTGCTTTGGTGTGCCAGTCTTCCCAGCATGTTGACCCTCGTTTGATGCGGAGATATCTTTTACATAGGGAACATCAAATTGTGGTCTTTACAAGTTTGTGAGGAATGTCTTCATATGCAACACCTGGGTTGTTTCTTTTGTACCTGAGATGTTTTTCACTACAGACATCACACACATGGTTCCCTGTTGTGTCCTGTGGAATAACAGGGTGATGGGGGCCTGTTAGTAGATGCTGTTCGCAAGGATCCTTTCTGGTGCAGACTTGTGCTGATGTGCAATAATCACCAATGAGTGATAAACAAATTTCCTGAGTGAATGTTATGAAGTATTTGCTATTTGTTTGGTGGCAAGCATTTGACGAGATGTAGGCATTGTAGCAAACCCACTTGAAAAACTTGATAAAAAGGTGGCGTGGCCATCTGTAGTGTTTTCTGCTTTTGTGCAGGCGTGTCATTTGGTCGTTTTTGTCGCATCCTCCCATGAATGCATTATAATCATGGATAAGCTGTGGCATTGGAATTTCTGACACAGACCCGTCCTTGTTTCTCCTGTTCTCTGTGACTACATCATCAGGACTGTGATAATTTGATATGAAATGGATGTGTTTTCTGTCCTGCCACACCATACATGTCACACTGTTTTGACAGAGAAAAGATTTGTCATGGTTGTACCCACCGCACCAGTGTGTAGTACATTTAGTAAGTGGTCTGCCAGAATCACAGAGCTGTAAAACCTATCTATAACTAGCACGTGGGCTTTACCATCAAGCTGACATGATGTAAGTAGGCGAACAACAGTATTACCTACTAAACCTAATTTTTTCTCCACAATTTCTGTTCTGCCAGTGTACATTTCAGCATTGATAATATAACCTGTATCACTCTCACATGACATGAATGATTTTATTCCCCATTTAGTTGGTTTGTTTTTGATGTACTGTTTGATTGCTAGTTGGTTTTTGGTTGGAATCATATACTCATCAAGACTGAGATGCCTGTTCAGCTTATAATACAGTCTAAATTTCCAGAGTGAATCATTCAACATTGGGCGCACTTTGTATATTTTGTTTGTCTTGTCAACGTTTTGATCTTGTTCATCAATAACATGTAAAAATGTCCATATAGCAAGAAAACGATCATGTGTCATAGCCTGATGAAAACCAGGTGTGAACATAACAAAGTCTTTCTCTTCGCTAAGCCAGTAGTCTCTATATCTTGGTTTGATAATCAAATATTCCATATACAGTCTAAGCCCAATGAATGCTTTCATTTCAGCTGGTGACACTGGTGTAAAGCTTTTAGCATAGTAAGAATTTGGCTTTTGTTCACGTGTTTGGGAGGCACGTAAATTTGTCATGTTACACAAGTGCTCCCAAAATGTATTATCAAAACATAAACACAAAAAGTCAATAGCTGTACTTTCAGCTGTTATGAAATCAGGAATATTTTGTGGGCTTGTGTTGTTACTGACAAACTGTAAATCAATATTTGGTTCTGAAAATATGTTATTCCAACCTGCATCAAAATCCCCTGCATCTCTGTTACCATCAGCTGATTGAGCACCACACCACTTTTTTGGCGGTTCATCATTTTCCCTTTCAGTTTGCGAAATATGAACATCAATCTCCGTTTCGTCTTCAACTTCAAAACTTTCATACTCGTCAACTGATTCTAAATCATCTTCGAGATACATTTGATCGAATTCCCGTTCATTTTCATCGGAATATTCTAATTCCTGTAGTTATGAACATCTTTTCTCTCCAGACATGCCTGGCTGCGATGAGCTTCGCTTCATGGTCGAAAAATCAGAAAAATAATTCTAAAGA
The DNA here is from genome assembly GCA_027124095.1 of Muusoctopus leioderma. Classification (NCBI taxonomy): domain Eukaryota; kingdom Metazoa; phylum Mollusca; class Cephalopoda; order Octopoda; family Octopodidae; genus Muusoctopus; species Muusoctopus leioderma. The sequence continues at coordinate 35,600,684 of JAOPJM010001291.1, forward strand.
ATACCTTATCTCCGAGCAGACATTTGTAAACAAACTAATACCACAGTGATGACAAGTCTTTATTCTGATTGGCTGATTTATTTTTAGTTTGACCTGGTTTTCCCATTCCCGCTATATCAGTAATTCGGCAGAGTGTCAAGTCAAAAATTCCCGGTATACCGGGAATACGAGCTGACAGAGTTAATTTAATTTTAAGTATAATATTTGATCTTCATTTGTGTTATAGATTGATTTTTAATTTTCATTGGAGTTTTAAGCTGATTTATTGCTGATATAAGCTAGATATTTGTATTTTTGGATCAAGTTAATTTACCAATCATCATTTGAATGTGTCTTTGGAACAACTATATAACTTTTTTTAGTGCAGTCCATTGTCTGCTGCTTGATGTTTTAGTTTAAATGTTGGCACTACTGTGTCCTTATGTAAGACATAATTTGTTTTGAACATCAAATTAGCTGAAAACAAGTATCATTGTCTTCTAAGTGGTTAATGTTATAAAGAGCATCCAACTATAAAACATTTCTTTCAGCAGTTCATGTAGATGTTAGAAATTGCAGAACAAAACAATCAATGCAGTACATTTGATACATCATGATCTATTTTAATTTTGCCTATGCTTGAACCCACAAACCATGTGAAATAGTACCCTCTATAACATAGACTGAAGACATAATCAAAATACTTCAATTCAAGTACCACCTAGATATGCAAAATGTGCAATTCATGGCTGCATCCTATCTTAATCCATGTAGCTCTTGCAACTACATAGCTAACCCTAGACTCATCATTTGATTGGTATTCTGGATGTCATTATCCGATCATTTTTATGTGCATATTGGCATAAGTTTTAGGTCTTGTTGCTTGTGGTTTCCATTTGGAACTTGGAGGGAGAAATTTAAGGAGATTTGGCTGTTATATTGAGTAATTTGAGTGACTGCATTAGACTTCTCCACTGTGTTACTTTGCTTCATGATATGTTACCCTCACAATGTCCATGGAGCACCTACATTTATGGATGCAGGCATGTCTGTGTGGTTAAGAAGTTCGCTTTGCAACTATGTGGTTTTGAGTTTGATCCCACTGCATAGCACCTTGATGAAATGTCTTCTACCATAGACTCTGATTGACCCCAAAGCCTTGTGAGTGAAATTTGGTAGATAGAAACTGTAGAAGCCCATCTGAAGGACTGTTCCTGTTCTTTGGTGGGAGACTTAATCCGTTGCTCAGTTTAACATCACCACTTGACCCTTGGGTATCTTTAGTGGAGTCCACTCTATTGCAAGCATTTGAGCCAAGTCTCTGGTCTGAAGAGAATTTCATCCCACCAGTCTTAAAGGCCCTAAAAAGGGTCATGGGCTTTGCTCTTCCTCCTCTGACTAAGCCATTAAAAAAGTACATATCAAAACAAGATTACTTAGACATATAAGGGATACATTCCACAGGTGTTGTTTGCTCCATTTCACACAACCCCAGCAGCTGCATGTTTAAGTACTCAGAAATGTCTAGGGACATTTGCAACAACATATATAACACTCTTTCTCTGACCTGACAAACACAAAATACTAAAATAACTGCAATACCAATAAGTTTAAAATTTATGCTGGATTACCAAGCATCTCTTTTCAATCCTGAAGCATTTTCAATCCAAGTTCATCTTCACCGTTTCTCCTACGACCCCCACCCCCTCACTAATGTTTTTAGTCAAACAAAAACAACTGAATAAGAAAATAGATACAACTTACCCTTTCTGCCATACCATGCTCCATGTGGCCAACTACTACATGGCACATAACACAGCATGGTACCAGGACTGAGTGTGGTATGATCTGTGAGCTGTTCTTAAGCATTGAATTGGTTACCTCATTGCCATAGATCTGTTTTAGTATACCTGTCCTTGGTTACTTAACAACAGTGATGTAGACACATAAACACCAGAATTCATTCATTCATTTTCAAATCTAATTTGAAGTGGTGGTTATAGAATTGTAAGTAGGGGTGCATTGTTAGTTTCTATTATGGCTCATGTCCTTGAACTCGGGACTAAGCTTTAACGCAACATTTGTCCATTTAAGTGCTTCTACTCCACTCTTCCAGAACACCATTCTAAATTCAATGTTGCTTCCATCTAATCCAGACAAATACAAAGCCCACATACACGTAGGTGGTGGGGTTATCTACACAATCGGTTTCCAATCTTAACTTAAACTGTGTTGTTTTTGCCAACTTGCTATAACACATCTATAGAAATGAAGACTACCATGTACTGGTTGAATCTATCTTGCTCTCATCCACTGAAATGAACCCCTAAACTTTGCTGGACAGCAAACTGAATGGTATATTGCCAACAATCAAACTACATTTTGTTTCTACCTGCACAGATATAAGAATTAAATAATTGTAAATTAATATAATTTTGAATTAAGATAATTAGAAACAGCATCTTGAATTTCATGTGATCTTCAGTCATTTTGATGTGATAAACTGAAAGTTGATCTGTTTATATTTTTTAATGGTTTGGTTTCTTGAATTTAACCCATTTAGTTGACTATAAAGTATGGAATGTAATTTTATTTTGTTTATTTGGAAGAATGTATTTAGTCATTTGTTTAAGGTGTGGACGAACATGTCACATATTTTGAGGGTATTGAAAGACTAACAGCTTGCTTTTTTATATACATTTTTTTTTCATTGTCTTGCCCATATCAAAAGTTTATTTGCATAATGCATTTTCTCCTAATTGTTATTTTTACATTATCAATCTAATTGTCTTTTAAGAAATTTTTTATAAAGTGAAATCTTAAATAGTGACCAACTTGTTGAACTTAACATTAGTATTGAGGTCTTGTTTATTATATGATAAATAATATTTATCATTTAGAACATTACATACCTCTTTTTGGCATATATTTTATATTTGAAAATCTCACCTAAAATGTGCTGTTTTGAAATTGTCCATATTTTAAATATGAAGCATATATTGAATAGGTCTTATTGAGTTCAGACCATGTTGTGAGATAATTATTGACTTTTCAGTAGATGATATTTTTTTCATATAAAACATTCCATAATTCCATCATAGATTTTAACTTCAGATTTCCTAAGATTTACTATTCAACATTTCCTCATCTGATTATCCTTGACTTCAGATTAGCTTATATTTTCATTATTTATTTTTCAGTTATATCCATTTGCTATCACATTTGAAGTTATATGTTGGTTAAATTATCTGTTTGAACATTATGAAATCTGTTGAAAATAAAACAGAATTCTCTCTTGTATTAAATATATATATTTATGCTTTTGTTTTGTTTCGTTTCAATTGTAGACCGAGCTCATGGAAAAGAATTTTCACGCCAATTTGAAGATGCTTGTAACAAGCTGGATGACTATGTTGTGAGTTTACAGAAAGAGATAGACCATAGAACTGCCATGATAACCATGCTTGAGCAGAGTGAACTATTCTATGAAGACCAGTATCAGGAAGCTAAGATAGTTGCTAATGTACGTTAATTTCTTTGTCCGATCTTAGTTGATAAGATAACACAGACAGAAATGGCATTCCCGAAGAAGCAATTCTGAGTAAAAATGATTGGGCATAGCATTTAGTATTGGGTTTTGGAAGTTAGACATTGTGGAAGTAACAATTGGGAAAGAAGTGGTTGACAGTAGAGAGGTTTGGTAAATGTGGAGTGAACAGACTTTAGAATGTGTATTTGTTAAATGTTTGTGTGTATGTGCCAGTGTAGTTATTGAAAAATATAGAAATAAATCACAATAAACAATTACTATTATTGTTAATTAGTTAAGTGTTTCCTGGGATTTCTTATCAAACCTGAATTTCATTCTGTCGCTGTATCCAACTCCTCCACTACCATAGTTCCATCCATCCATCCAGGGGGGTTTTTTTACATTATAAATTTTAATACAATATTTCCTGTAATATGGTCAGCTGGCAAGCAATGGGTATGTGGTTTGAGTCCCATAAGTGGGTTCTTTGTTCTTTTTATGGTGCTGTCCCCATCATAGCCATAGCCGAATGGCTGAAACTAATAAAAGTGTGTGTGTGTGTATATATATATATATATATATTAAATCTCATTTCCTTGATAATTTAAAATTTACAGTTTCATAAAAAGATCCTTTATTTCTGTATTAATTTTTTCTGGTGAATTAAATGTTATCACTTTTTCTTTTTGTACTTAGGCATATAAAAACTTTGGTTCTAGAGTTGCAATTGTGAAAAAGAAACTCGATGAATTGAAGTTGTCATTACCAGATCCTGCAAGTCCTATGCCTTCACCTACACCTGATGCTCCATCACCCAGTAGCACTCCACCAGCAGACATAGATACACAACAGGATAACACAGAAGCAATTGATATGGATCTTTCTGATTCAGACAATGATGAGAGTGATGCCACTCGAAATATACTGGGTAATTTAGCTCCTGTTTTATAGCAAATTTTTGTAGCAATAAGAAACAAGGCTGACCAAGTTATTCTAAAGCTTGTATTTAAATGGAATAATTGCTATTAGCTTTATTGTAAAATTAAGTAGAAAATTAACACAACTATTTGACTTCATGTGCTAACTAGGGGCAACTTATTTAAACATTCTAACGTTTTATTTTTGAATCATATTCCTTGTCTAACCGAAATCTTATAATACATCAGATATAATAACAGTTGCATTTGCTACTCAACTCTTAATTATCATAGTACTTTGAAAAATAATAAAAATACTCTATAATGAAATGTTAAATATTATCCTTGTTTTAAGTAGATAATGAAATAATTTAAATTTTCTTTTTTGTTTTCAGTTGTTGTTAATGAAAATGGTAAGTTATTTTTTCTTCTATTTCTTTGTTCTCGAGCATTTGTGTAAACTTAATCATTGTCATATTCTGCTAAGAATTTGTTTATAATTTACTGAATAAAGTTTACTTCCTTCGGTTAACAAATAAAAAAAGAAATTTTACTTTAACACATACACACATACATATATGAATGCACATGCACTCACATAAACACACGCTTAAAGAGAAAACTCCCTTAAATTTTTTGCTCTGAATTTCTTAACTTCTTTGATATATCTATCACTTCTGGGATGGGCTTACAATTTGCGAAGCTGTTAATTTTTCACTTTATCCAGTTATATGGCATGATTCATTTTACTTTTGCTAAATGTCAGTCTAGTTCTTTTATTGTGTTCATACAATCTCCCTGTGATACAAGTTTTGCATGGAATTGGTAAAGACTGATATTTATTATTTATAAGATTTTGTTACTTAATTTGCCTTTTTGCAAATTTGCTATTTGTTAACTTTATTGTAAATTATAGGTAATGAGTTGTTTGCCTTTATTTTTTAACTTTTCTGTATTATGTTCTAGACAATTTCAAATATATATTCTAAGGACCAACATACACCCTAAAATAGATTTTTTTCTTCAAACAAAGGGTTTCCTATTGCCTCTCTAATTTCTGAATAAAAAAAATACAGGCAAGTCTTGTTAGAATTTGTCATATTAAAGCAATGATAGATTATCTTTAAAAAGTTGCAGTTTCTTCTCAAAGCCATAAACCTTCATTTTTATTTCTAAACATTCATGTTTTTCATGTTGTTTACTGTTAGAATTAAGGTGTTTCAAATATTTTTTTTTATTTTCTTGTGTCATTGAGCCTAATAGGGGTGCTGCAGAAACACCCACAATAGCTGACTGTTTTGTATATTTCCTGTTGTAAAGAAGGAAATGAGTTACAAAAGTTGAAATTTACCCAGACTATTCAACCAGTTATAGGAAGCAAAATTGTCACCTTCCAATATCTTGGTGATTGGTTATTATTATTTTAAAAAACCAACTAATAGTCAGGCTGATTTGGGAGGAAAAGTTGTGAGGAATTGCTAAGATAATTCTGTTAGAAAATACTAACGTCATCATCATTTTTATGTCCGCTTTTTCCATGCTGGCATGGGTTTGATGAGATTTTATTGGAGTAGTATTCTACTGCCGGATGCCCTTCCTGTTGCCAACCCGTTACTTATAAGGTAGTTTTTTTTTCCACTGACCTTTCACCAGTCAAACCACTAAAGCCCAGTCATGTCACTTTTTTACACAGAATGTAAACAAAGTGCACCAGCAGCCCAAACAGTGTCAGCAATGAAGACTTTCATGGAGACAAATACACACACACATGTAACAGGCTTCTGTTCAGTTTCCGTCTACCAATTTCACTCGCAAAGTATTGGTTGGCATGAGGCTATAGTAGAAGACAGTTGCCCAAGATGCCACGCAGTGGGATAGAACCCAGAACTACGTGGTTACGAAGCGAACTTCTTAACCGCACAGCCATGCCTGCACCTTTCATCATCATCATTTTACGTCCATTTTCCATTCTGGCATGGGTTGGACGGGTGATTTCGGCCCACGTCGATTGTGTATGGAGTCACCACTCTCCTAGACAGGTCGGGAGACCATGCCTCACGCATGTTTCGTTTGGCTTGGTTTCTACGGCTGGATGCCCTTCCTATCGCCAACCACTTTACAGAGTGTACTTGGTGCATTTATCATGGCACCAATACTAGAGAGGTTGTCATGTCCAAGACATGACTATAGAGCCCTCTCGACCCTGGGTTGTCTACTTCACAGAGTGCACTGGGTGCATTTATCGTGTCACCAGCACTAGAGTGGGGGGGGGCTTGTCTCTAGCAAGCTAAAGATTCCCTCTTTACTCTACATAGTCTCCATTCTATGAGGGTAAACGTGACTTGAGAGTGTGAGTGAGTAGGAGATAGGTTATGTATGGGATGGTGAGATGAGGAAGAGTAAGATTATGGGTAAATTAGGGAAAGCTAAGAATTTGATGGGAGAGAAGGGAAAGGAGCAAGAGTGGGGGGGAAGGAAGGTGTGACAGTATGGGTGTGAATAGGAAAGTAGTGATTACGGGAGGGGGACGTGGAGAGGGGGGGGGCACAGTATGAGTACAAGGGGATATACAATAACATTACATAATAATTGTTTTCATCCAACAGTCTTTCACTGCTCAATCACTCGCAATGCCCCCCCACACACACACGCACTCATAATTTTAGAGAAATGTTATTAGTGAATTAACTTCTTTTATTCTATTTGTTGCTATCTCCTTCAAGTTATTATAATATTGAGGAACATTTCAGCATATCTTATACTTGAGGTATCTGAATTCTGCTAAAGTTTAAAAGCTTTTATATGAAGCTTAATAGTCCTTACTTTGTCTGTGTGTACATGCATGGAAGCAAATGTTTAATGTTCTAATGATTTCATAAATATCTAATTCATATTGCTCAGTTTTATAAATATCTATTTCTTATTGCTATTTTTTAAAGTAAGTTTTGGCCTTACTACTTGATCAATCTTTATCATTCTTATAGGCAACCTAACCTTTTTTTTCTTCATGCTGGCATGAGGCATTCTTGCTTTCACCTTCTTCAAAGTTATATTCTTACATCAGCCAAACTATTTTGTTTGAAACATTTGTGACCACCCAACACATGCTGGTATGGAAAAGGGGATGTTTAAATGATGATGATAGAAAATATAACTTTGTGTTGGTTTATATCAGAAATATAACCTTGATATAAGAAAAATATTGGGGGGAAAAAGAAAAACAGTGTTGCCCTATTGTTGAATCGGGAATGTAGTGGCTCTATAAATCTAGTTAATATATATCAGTTTCAAAATTGTGTGTGAGAGAGAGAGAAAGAGAAATTGCATGTATGTGATTAATCCTGAAAATTACCTGTCTAGCTTCATGGCTTTTATTTTACCACTATATAATTTAATATATTTATTCTACCATAAACGTTATAGATCATAACCTCATAAAAGTTATCTGATGCAGGTGGTAAATTTATTGAAAAGGCTATATATTTAAAATATAATGTGGGATAAGATTGGTGGTCTTGAATTGTGAGAAAAAACATTAGAGTAATCCAAAGTATTATAATTCAACACTGAGGGCATACTACATTTCAAAATTCTGTTCAAAGCAGCATGCAGAATAACTTTTCTTGTGTAAGAAAATAAATATAATATTTATGAGCATAGAAATAGATTCTTTAAGTAGAGAATAGGTTGGTGAATATTAAGAATATGTTTAAAACATGTAGTCTTGAAAGATTATTATACTGTGATTTTGATTCATTGTAAGCATCTGTCCTAAGATTTGAAACTTAGTCAGTTAGTTCATGGCATTTGTATTATTTATTTAAGAAAGGGCATCTGGTGATTGTTTGTGGTCAAGTATAGCTTCTATATCTAGTAATTTTCTCTGTAGGTCATTAGGTACTAAGTGGGAAGTTAAACTATTGGAATGTTTTACAAAGTTGTCAGATGTGAAATTGATGAAAAGCTCAGAATGTAAATGATGAGAATATTTTGTAATTTTCTCGTCTGAAGAGGTTTGTGACTTCTGCAATTATGATTTTGATGAAATCTTTCATGGCATTATTTATATATTTATAATGTTTTAAAAGAGATGGGGAATTTGTTCTAAAAAGAGAATACTAGACATTTTTAGATAATTTGTATTGTTTTCATGACTTGGAATTTCAAGAAGGCAAATGATGCTGTCTGTGGATTCGACACGTTCGGCATTATTGTCATCAGTATCATTGCCACCACTGTCACCACCATTTTCTCAAGCTAGCATGAGAAAATTTGGTGTTATCTCATCTTTATGAGATCTAACCTCATCTCTTCTTTCTATGTCTTTTGTTCTAACTCATAAATAATATGTACTGCCTGCATAAATGTTGAATTACCTACAGTCTTATCCCACCATCAGTAAGCAAATTAGACTATCCTGATTATTTGCTCTTGCATTAAGCAACTGCCCTGTGACTTTGCTTGTTTCTCCTCTACTATTATTTTGCACCAATTGCTCACATTGAAGCGATTTTGATTCATTGTTAGCCACAATGAAGGGGACTTGTCTAGGAAATTGAATACTCCAAAGAAATCCATCTTAGAGTAATTGCATGTAGGAGAAACAAGTCTGTCCCATTGACCCACCTAGATGAAATAGGATAGAGAGGGCCCTTCATCTTGAAAGACATTTTCTTTAGTGTCAGTACCACAATAAATACACCTAGTTCACTCTGCTACTGGTTGAGAATAGGAAGAGCATCCAGTTGTAAAACACATCCAGCTAACTATGTAATAAAGAAATTAATTATAACCCTATGTGAGATGGTTTAGTGTTAAAAAATGTTAAGATGATTTAATGTTATGTTTGTTAAATAATTATTGTGAAATGCAGGAAAGTAAAAGAATATATAATCCAATCCCCTTTTCTGTTAGGCAACACTAAGCTTACCAGAACTTGGAATTTTAATGGGGGAAAAAATGACAAAACTATTTATTGTAACATATTTAAGCTGAAACTAATTTCGAAAGAAAGTATACACCCCATACGTTTATGAACTTTAACAGGGTTTTTTTATTCCCTCCCCCTCTGCCTTCAGTGTAAATAACTTTTGTGTAAAGTTCATTTTTATTTGTTTTTATATAATCTGAGATACTAAGATCTCCTGAAAGTTTCTATTAAACAATAATTGTTATTTTAATACTTATTAATTTTAAAATCATTTCAGTGTTAATTTCCTTTTAAAATTATGGAAGGCTTTGCTGACGTAATCGAGTATACACAAAAAGTCATATTGTATATGATTTAATCATTTTACTCTTGTTAGAAAGATTGTTTGAGTTCTGATTTGACCATAGTTCAAGGATAACTTCAACTTCGCAATTTCAGAACAATTCAGTTACAAAACATATCTAAATGGTGACTTCAAATTTTATGATATTGTTATTGTAACCAGCCTTTAGCTGGTTTTGAATACTCTCTGTGTGTGTGCGTGTGTGTGTGTGTGTGTGTGTGTGTGTTATGTACATTGTTAGCAAATGTGGACTGTTAGTAATATATAGTTTCATTTTAGTTTTGTATAATAATTTTTTTTTTTATCATAGTCTTTCAAGGTTCCCACTGGTAAACAATGGTAATCCCTATTATGTATACTCGGAATTAAATATGTGGGTTTAGTCATAAAGGCAGCATTTATGAAGACTTATAAACCAATTAAAAGATATTAAAGAAAATATGTTTAGTCAAATTTACCATGTAAAGTTTGTTGGAAATTTGTTGGTTGTTCCGAAGAACAACTAACTCCCAGCTGTCTTGTTCAACAGTTTATGTATATATCAAAATTTGCAATCCCATCCAGCATATGCAGGTATGAATATAGAAGAGAAACTTATATTTTTAAAAATCTATAAAAGTAAACAACACTTTTGTTGTTAGAAGCTAAGAATAGAACAACAGTTGCATCAACATTTTTTACAAAAGCCAACTGCATCAACTATATTTAAAATATTTCTAACTAAATTTATTGTTGTGGCAATTAGTTTTTTACTCTATCATTGATTATTTAATTATATGTCATTTTCAACACCAAAAATATCTTCTATTTACAAGGCTGCACTTCCTTATATAATAGAAATATACACAAAATGAAATAGGATGTGTGTTATTGAGAAGAATAGTATTTATAAGCTGCTGCGTCTGTTGGCAACAAAAGAATTGTGATGTATAATAGTGAGTAATGGTTATTGAGTGTGGAAGATCTGCAGAGACTGGAGAGAAATGAGTTGGACATAATCCATTCAGTGTGTAATGTTAACTTGCGTGAAAGGCAAAGCATAAGTCAGTTAAGAGAATAGAAAGGTGCTAAAAATATTGGCCAATATGTACAGGAGTACAACTGCATTGGTATGGGCATGATGCAAATGGATATTAAATTAAATGCTGGGGGACAAAGTGGCAGAGGATGACATGGGAAGAAGTGATGAGGTAAGAGCTCAGTATGTTGGACTTCACAGGCAAGATAATATCGGATC
>JAOPJM010001291.1:35735181-35749982 GCA_027124095.1 Muusoctopus leioderma
TTCCTTCCACCTATTCATCTTCTCCCTCAGTCCATCCATACTCTCTGCTATTAACACCAGGTCATCTGCATACAGCATCTCCCATGGTAAACCTTCTTTTACACTTCGGGACAGTACCTCCATCACAGCTATAAATAGTAGTGGGCTTAATGCTGATCTCTGATGCACTCCAACCTTCACTTGAAACTCATCACTATTCCCGTCCTTCATCCTTATGACTGTATGCGCTTTCTCATACATTGTCATCACCACTCTAACCAACCATTCCTCAACTACTAACTCTCTCAATTCCTATGTCATCACCTCACGTGGAACCCTATCGAAAGCTTTCTCCAGATCAACAAACCCAAAAGACAAATTCTTCCTCTTGTCCCTGTACTTCTCCTGTAACTGTCTCACAATAAAAATTGCATCAGTCGTTCCTTTCCCCGGCATAAATACAAACTGTATTTCATCAATCTTCACTTTTTACCGTATCCTCTTCTCTAACACTCTTTCCAATACCTTAATTCCATGTTCCAATAACTTAGTTGCTCTATATGAGCCACAGTCTTGGGGATCACCTTTTCCCTTGTACAGAGGGATGAGAGTACTCAACCCCTAATCCACTGGAATACAGCCTTCTTTCACCACCAACCTACAGATCTCTGTCATCCTCTTCACACCCCAACTTTCCGCTGCCTTCAACATATCACCCACAACTCCTGTCGGCCCTCCTGCCCTTCCACTCTTCATCCTTCTCAATGCTTCCTCGACTATTTCCTCTGCCGGTTCGAGAACTGGATTGCTCTCTATATTGCCATTCCTTTCATACTCCATATTCAACAATCTCTCCATATATCTCTTCCACCTTTCCTTAATTCCATCCAAGTCTACAACAATTTCTCCCACTTCATTCTTCAAACAGTGTCACATCACATCTCTCTCTCGCTAACTGCCTTGCAATCCTAAACACCTCTCTCTGACCCTGCTCTGATTTCATTCATTCCCTAAAAGTTCTTGCATGTCTCTCCTGTGCCCTTGCCATTTCTTTCTTTGCAGCCCTCTTGGCTGCCTTGTAACTCCGATGAGCTGGCTCTCTGAATCGTCCCCTTTTCTTGTCAATCCTCTTTCCAACCTTATCATCCAACCACCATGTTTCCAAGTGTCTTGGCGGTCCTTTTGTCCATCCACACACATAACCAACAGCTCCTAACAAACCATCTTTCAGAGACTTTCAAGCACTCTCAAGTCCATTCGTGTCATCTTCTGACATACTCAGTTTCTCTCTTAGAGCCTCCCTCACTGTTGCCTCTTTCAACCTCCACACCTTCAGCCTTGGTTGGTATTTCCTCCGCTGAGCTCTCCTCCCACCTTTCACCCTCAGGTCACAGACAACTAGATGGTGCTGTATAACAACCTCCTCTCCTGGGATTACCTTTGTATCATGAAGGTTCCTCCTATCTCACCCACATACCATCAGGTAGTCGACAGTTGATGACGACCCACCCGATGTGTACATAACGAGTTTATTTTTTTATTTCTGGAATTGGGTGTTACAGATTGACATATCAAAACCATCAGCAAACTCCCAAATCCTTTCACCCTCTCCATTCCTCACACCATACCTGTAACCTCCATGGACTCCCTCAAAACCATCCATACTCCTTCCCACATGTCCATTCAAATCCCCTGATACCACGATAACTTCCTCGTCTTTCACGTCTTCAATCATCTTCTCTATTGCACACCAAAACTTGTCTTTCTCTTCGACACTCTGACCTGCCTGTGGGACATATCCGGAGATGATGTTCACCAGGATCTTTCCAATCACCAGTTTCACCATCATCGACCGTTCACTCCCTCTAGCCACACTCACTCCAGTCACACTCACCACACTGTCTACAAACTCTATAGAAACCAGGACAGCAACACCATGCACACCCTCCGAACACCCTTGCCACACAAACTTGTACTTCTGTCCTTGTCTTCCCCCCACCATTCTCACACCACCTCCCTTCCATTTTGTCTCCTGCGCACAACATAGGTCCACTCTTCTTCTACTTAGTGACTCCACCACCTCTCCCGATCTCCCTGTCATTGCCCCAACATTCCATGTCCCAAACCTCACATACCGGTCTCCACAAGGAACATCAGGCACTTGGCTGTGTACCCAGTTTAGAATAGATACACTGTATCTTTGCGTGTCGTAAAAGGCAACTAAAACAGTTGGTGCCAAGAAGGGCATCTGGCCGTAAAACAATGCCTCAGAAGGAACCATGGCAAGTATAAAAACATCAACATATACTTTCCTCTAACAAAATGTTGTTTATTAAAAGCCATCAATCTATATACATTTATAAATTTGAAGTACAGGCGGAGGCCTAACAAATCAATATAATTATGAAAACAGTGGGTAAATATGAATTTAAGGGAATGCAAGATTATAATTATCCAAATATTTTACAAAGCCTGATGTGTGCATGTATGTGTTTTTTTTTTGTTTTTTTTTAAGGTTCTTCTTTTTCAAAAGCATCGCAGTTACTTGAAGCGATTCATAAATGTCCTGATTTTGATGATGATGTTGAGGATGTAAGTGATGAAGAGGAGCCTGCCCAAACAACAATAAAGGCTGACACTGAAATGACTGCTAGTAAGTAATAAGTGATCATTCCACTATTTCTTTACATATTGAAATGATTGTTAGTAAATACTAAATGATCATACTTAACTCTGGAGATTAGTACCAGCCAGCTATAGAAAGGATCAACTTACCATAATTAGTGAACCAGTTAACTTTTTTTCTGCCTGTTCTCTATCTCTGCGATGTAGATTTACAACATACTGAAGAGAAGAGAATGATATTCCAAATGGTTTGGATTAGTTTCTTTATTGATGAGTAAAGTATATAGTTTTATTACTTCATGTCTCCTAAATTATCCTGTTTATCTCATTATCATGAGTATTCTAGCTTTTATAAGTATTAGAAACATGACAGTTATTTAACTCTTTACTGACTACATTTCTAGTTAGAGTAGATATATTTCAATTAATTTTCTAATTAAAATAAAATTGGAAAAATTGTTTTTCTTTTTTTTAGTAATATGACCTGATGTTTAGAACACAAGAATAGGTTCTTGTAACATATCTATGATAAATGTTCATGAATTGGTAGTTAACATGGCTACATAGTCTCACACGAGTTAGTGTGAATGAGTTAAAATATTTTTCTTATGTAACTGTTGATACTGTTTTTAATATTCAGAATTTATTACTTTGATTGTTACATTTCATTATATTTCACCATATTCATATTGTGAAATATAATATTTCATACATATTCATTTTTGATTTTCCTGTCATTACTTTACATTCTGTTTTAGTGTTTCTCACATTTAAAGTGTAAAAGTTTTTTGTTTTTTTTCATTTTGTTTTTTTCATCATCAGATGCTGATCTAGTTAAAGAGAATAACATGCTGAAAGAACTAAAGCTTTGTAAAATCTGTTTAGATGAAGAATTGAGTGTGGTGTTTTTACCATGTGGCCATTTGGTCAGTTGTGCATCATGTGCACCTGCTCTCAGTAACTGTCCTGTGTGTCGGCAAAAGGTTCATGGAATGGTTAAGACATTTTTCTGAGGTATGACTAGATATTTATTGCTGATGGTTGCACAACATACATATTTCTGATGCAAATCTCTCTCCTAATTTGATGAAAAAAGTACAGAACTTCATTATATAGAGAATATATCCTCTATTGAAACTTTTAAAGAAATTTCTGCTTACTCATTCTCAATAAAACTATGTACAATTACTTTTTTTGTAAAGTTTATGACATATTTAATTCACCAACCATATTTTGTATTAGAAAGTTTTAACATTTGTTTACCGCTCTCTAAATCTGTACACACTAACTTGAATGATTATTTTTTTAATTATTTTTTCAACTTGATCTCATATGGGAGAAAATTTTCATCATGCATTGAATTAAGGAGTAGTTTATTTTGAATTTTCTTCTGATAAACATTTTTTTTCTGTGTGGTTTAAATATTCCAAACAACCTTTCTCCCTGTGTCTATGTATAATAAATAACCTAGAAGCTATCAAATCTTTAACTGCCATTCCATATGTGACCATGTCAGTTTTTCTTAATGTTTTTTAATCTCATTGCTAAATGAAACCTTACTAAAATTGGTTTTACTGAACAAGAGACACAAGTTACTCACTCAATAATTGTCTATGAATAGCATATTTTGGGACATTTGCAAACATTTTGTTTGACTAAATAGCAATTGCTTTCAGCTAAAAATCAATAAGATCCAGTTAAGAACAGTTAAATACTAACCCGGGGTTGATAAAATAAGTACCAGTCAAGTACTGGGTCAATATAATATCAACTGTTCCCATCCCATCAAATTTCTGGCCTTGTGCCTATAGTAGAAATTATTATTATTATTATTATTATCTGTTGTTGTTGTTGTTGTTATTATTATTATTATTATTATTATTATTATTATTATTATTGAGGTCGGTCGATGGCAGAATCTGTAGTGCAACAGATTAAATGCCTTGCAATATTTACTTATATCCCTTTTGTTCTAAGTTCAAATCCCACCATGGTCAACTTTGCCTTTCATTCTTCCAGGGTCAATAAAATAAGTACCAGTTATGTATTAGGGTTGACTAAATCGACATCCCCCTCCCTCCAAATGTGTGGGCTTGTGCCTATGTTAGAATTCATTATTATTATTATTATTATTGAGAGATACAATGGACAAGTCAATCTTGAATTCTTGGCTTAGAGCTGTGAGTTCATATCTTTGTGCACATTTGTGTTGTGTCTTCAGGCAAGACACTTAACTCTACTTGCCTTCTAAATTTGCTAAATCTAATTAAGAAATTATTCTTATTATATCATCACTATCATCCTTATTAGTTTTTTGTTATTAAAAATATTTACTAAGCCTATTTATTTCAGCAATTGAAGCATTAAGTGCAACCAACAGAAATATTTCTAGTATTTAATTATTAAAAACAAACTTCTTAAATAGGTAAGCAAATTCTCAGTTTTAAAGCTATACAGATTTTAAAGCTTACAAACCACGTTAAACAAGAGGCTGTGTTGTGTACTGGAGAATTCTGCAGTATTGGGAATGTTTTTTTTCTTTTAAATATTTTTATTTCACTCATCTGCTTCTCTTCAGTTATCTTGATAACTCTGAAATCTTAGAAAAATGAAAATAGGGTGGAGTTGTGGAAGTTTCTGATAAATTACAAAGATTTTTGTTCAAAGCAATGTTCTAAAAATATTGTCAGCTAATGTATGTGTGTGTGTGTGTACGTGTGTTTATACACTCATGCTTACATCAGCATCTCTGTTTTAATGTCTTTCTTTCTTCAAATGCTTTGATTAGGTTGACTGGTTTCATAGATATTTTGCTTCCACCCCCATATAATTAGCATTCACTATTTCATGCCTTATTTAGTCAAATCTGTCTTTCTCTGTTACAATTCCAAACACCAATCTACAGCTACAGCTTACTTGCTCCACTTTCACTATCCATTTCTTCCATGGATTCTCATTGTAAATCTGTTTTATCTAGCATTATTAATATCAGTTACAGCAAGTCTTCTATTTACTTACATATATTATTCTACTTACCAAAATATTTCTAATATGAATATTAAACAACCAACTTTGTTGATCATCAGAATGAACAAACTCAAAATGTTCCCAGTAGTTTCAGAACCATAGTATCTTGCTTGTATTTTCCCTCTAATTAACAAGAATTATATATCTTAGCAAATTATCTATTATTTTCAATGATAATTAGTTTTTTTCAAGTGGCTCAATTATACTACCAACTTGTTCAATATATTTTAAGCATTTGATGTTAGAGTCAGCTCTACAACTAATATCATCACAGTTTCATCAAATACTGTTCTTTCTGTCTAGACTTATTCTATATTTCTGTGTTAGGTTGTTCTCCTCTCTTTCTACTGATATATCAACAATTAATTACTGCCTTAATTTTTGTAGTTTGATCTCAGGACATGTGTAGTTCTATGTAATGTTTTCTAAGTTATTAACTTGCAGCTTTTACAAAGCGAACCTACTCATATGTAGTATCTATATAGGTTTTCTCTCCTAAACTCAGGTGAATAAATACATTTAATACTGAGCCTCGATAAATGTCCATAGGACATTACAAGGGAGTCTTTGTGAAACAGTTTATCATTCTGAAAAGACTGCTTGTATTTTTTTTCAGATGTTATTCTTTCTCAGTTAATGTTTGCACTTCCCACCAGATGTAAAGTACAACTATTGTATAGTTCAACACATAAAAAGATGAGATTGCCATCCCACTTATTCCCACTAAAATTAATGCAAAAAGAAAAACTTCAATTTGAAATTTATATATTTTGGCTATACTCACCACAGGTCCTTACAAATGAGAGCTTTCTGCACCATTTCATCTTAATAAGCAATGACAGGGTTGCTGTTAATCACTGATAATACCTGATCTTACTTCTATAAAAGGAAGACAAATGAGATTGTCATAACAGCAAGATATTTGCAATTTGGTGACCAACATTATCAAAAGTCATTGAGATGTCATCTGTTTCTTGATGTTGCTTGATTAATAATCATGTTTTTTATTTTTTAATGTTGTTACATTATATAGTTATGGTAATTAATAATTACTTTGGAAAGATCTACCAGTAACTTTGTTTTTCTTACTCTTTTGTCAGTTACAGATCATTCATTTCATAAATCCACCATACCATAAAAATACAGAGTCTTTGAATACTTTACTGCTTTATCATATACCCTATCAGCTATGATGACAATCTACTCTAAAAGATCAAAAGTTCCATTTCACATTTCAGAACTACAGATGCCAATTTGCTAGCAAGACCTCCTGCATACTTCTTGCCATCAAAATGGCATATGTTGTCTTGCACTGCAATGCACAAGGTTTTTATATTTTTCACATGTTTTGGATAGATCTACAAATGTTTACTTAAGATAGTGGTGTGCTAGCTAGATTCTCTTTGTAGCAATAGAAGCCATACCTATTTTGTAAACATGTTTGTCTTGAAATGACAAATATTTATTTTTGGAAATATTTTGTGTAGTGCTGTTGCAACCATTTTTCTCTAGTTCCCATTGCTGGTACAGCTAGATTGGCTGAATTTCACCACTTTCTACTGTATTTTATGCTGGGAATGTAACTGGAATATTTTCTTTTTAAAAGTATTATTGCTTTATGACTCTCAGACTCAATAACACAAAATCTATTATTCCTATTACACTCACACACACACACATAGGATGCCCAAGAAATGACTGCAGAATTTTTCCAAAACATGTATTTTGAAACAAATAATAAATTAGATTTATTTGAAGTATTTTCCATTCATTTCTGCAAGTTTGCTATCCAGGCTCTGGTTGTCTTCCTGATCACCTCAAGTGAGATGGAATTCCATCTCTCAGTTAGAGAGCTTTCAGAGTGTTGACAACTGTTATTTCTGCACACTACATCTGTGATATAGATAGCAGTAAGTTCCAGATGCAATAATCCATCATATTTGATGTTAGACTCTTAGTTGGAAATACATTGGGCTTGATAAACTCTTGGGAATTATCTTGCAGGTGCACTTTTTCTCCATCCATCACGCAGTTAATATACAGAAACATCAGGGATTAAATTTACAAATAAACATACTGATTAACCATTGTCTTCTTTTTGTACAATGGAATTGCTTCTGAGTCATCAGCATGTTCCTCAATGAAGAACAAATTTGTTTTGTCATCTGTGGTAACAGCACCATATCATATAATGGAAGGTTTAGTGTCTTCCTCCATGAGATTATGAGAATCCATTTCTATTTTGAGTTTGACTAACCTATAGTCTGCTTCGTATAATGGTGCTTTCAGAAAACTAGGTCACCTTCCAATAATGTCTAACCTGAAAATGTTTGAATAAATTTTTGGCCATCAACTTTCAAGTCTGTTGATATGCAGCAGTTTGTGCCTAGCAACTCACCTTTCAATGGCATTTAAGGGAGAATTTGCTTATGATATTGAGCACAGTTCCTTTAAATATTTCCAACTGCTGTGCAGTCTGACATTGACTGGAATCTCTTTTCTCGGGAGGATAACTACGATTGGAAACACAACATTCCGTTGTAGGAATCCACTTTTGGAGAACTGACTATGCCACTTGTATGCTTCTTTGCACTTTCACAACCTCAACACCACACAATGAAATTGATGCTTGTTTATTTTGCCAAAAGAATTTATGGTAAAATCTCTTGCATTTATTATAACCAAAAGGGAATGTTTCATCTCAAATATAACAATTACCTGGTGTTGAAAATTGCAGAGATTTGGCATGCTGAAAGAAAATAATTAAATTTATCAAATAATATAGAACATGTTAATGATAAAATTTACATTTTTTTTCCTGCTGAGCACCTTGTGTATATATATATATATATATATATATATATATATATGTATGTATGTATCTGGCTATACGCACATAAACTCATAGAATATTTTCTTAAAATTCCCTTGCTTCATTTCAAACTGAATTCTTTATAAAATATAAAAATGCTTTCTTTCGATGAGGTACAAGGCCATCTTTTGCATGCAAGAGGGTTTAGTTGATTGAATCAATGCCAGTATACTACTGGTACTTATTTTATTGACCCCTAAAAGATAAAAACAATTTGATATCGGTGAAATTTGAACTTAATTTTAGAGAAGAAAAAATATATGGTGTAAGGCATTTAGCCTGATCTATTATTTCTGCCAACTTTTACCTGTCTATGAAATATATTTATAATCAGTGCAGAATTTAAGAAATATGCTCACCTTTTCTCAATGAACTTGTTTGTTTCATTTGATGACCTTTTGATTTTATCCTCATTGAGACGGAGCATTTCTAGGCATGCATTATACACATCATTGGTGTTCTTTGATTGTTCTATCCAGAACACATATTTGGGAAGTTAATATCTTGATTCTAAGGGTAGGGATCAGTTTTGTTGCTCTACTCAAAACTGATTTGATCAGTCTTTAAGATTTTTTTAAAACTTTGCTGACCTGCAAGCATTGCAATAGTTGAGATAAACCAATACCATAATGTGTCCTTATCTAAATAAGTTCAGTACATCTGGATCAAGATCTTGTTAGACTTGTTATTTACCTGGATAGTGAGAAAACTTTTGATGAAAATCTATGTTCCCTTCAAGGTCTTTTGTGGGGTTTGTCATCTGCAATGCTAGTTTAACCAGTAAAATGTACCATGGTGTGTTGTATCAAGTATTATTGCTTCATTTTTCTCAAACTGAGCTAAAGTTATTTTTCTGGCTGTAGCTGTTAATGTGATTCTTCTGGTTCTATGTTTGAAAATACTGAGTTTCATATTTGTCCATATGTACTGATTTTCTTCTACAGTCTTCCATGTGGTTCAAAATCAAAGGCATTGGTCATCATCATCATCATCATCATCATCATCTATCAGCTACAACTTGCACTTGCATTGGGCACAATGACAGACACACCACATATCTCATTCCAACATCAGTGTCCTAAGTTCTTCAGCAGTCGTGTCACCACTTTCCTCCTTCAGGGTCTTGAACGTGGTTTTGGAAGGATGCCCACAATTCATCCTCCCATGGATCGGTTCTAACATGCTGACTTGGTTGGTGGGCAGTGCCCGACAAGTTGCAACTGTCTTCCTGCTATCTTGTTGGTCAACTAGGGGAAGCCACTATAGAGTTACTCAGTGGTCACTTTCTGCATCCAGCTGATGCTGGTAGTGAAGCTTTGGTGAAATCTAAGTAAATGAGATCAGCTGGAATACATTCAGCCAGTTAAATTGGGATGAGTGCCCAGTATGGAAGCCATTAATGAGTGTTTCATTAGCTTCCTCTCACCCTCATGATTCAATAACTTGGCACAAGACACATCGAAAATTTCTTGGTTCTTCATTTCTTCCTCTTCGACAGATTACATGTGTGCCTTTCCAATCCTCTGGAGGTACTGACAGAGTGATAGAGAGCTATCTCCTCAACAATTCCTTATAACACAAGGAGTAAAATCCCTTTCAGTTCTGAAAACTTCATATCATTTGAGTTTTGATCAGATGTTAGAGAAATTTCTAGCCATGCTTAATGCTTTGTTGTTACAATTTTGTCCTCTATTATAAATGGCAGAACAAATGTTTCAATGTTTCAGCTTTGACTATTATTATTAGATTATTATTATTTCCATACATATTCTTAGTGTTTACAATATTATGCTTTACTTAGTTAATTTATTAAGCAAAGAAGGCTTATTGTAATTTCTTGACATTTTCTGCATTTTGCTATCCTCCTTCTTTATATATATCTAGCAACAGGTCGTTTACAAATTACATTTTTGAAAATACAAATAATAGCAGTATAAATATCATTTTCATACAGCAACTTTAAAGAGAAATGTTCCCAATTTTTCTAAAGAGTTTTAAAAACCAAAAGTGACTGGAAAATGGAATAGCAATTTGGTTCATCATCCAGTCTAAGCCCATCTGCACATATGTTGTCTAGGTCTTCCAAACTTTGAAAACGGTTATAGGTCTTGACATTGTATTAGATTTTTGTGCGATACCACTGCTTGTATTGTGCTGTTTGATTCGATAAATGTGGCTTTGTCGCGTTTGCATATTCTTTTCTAAGCACGTGACATCGCACATCAGCTGCTTCTAATCCTGCAGTTGTTAATATTGTGGGCAGCATAGTAAGCCACTGTTTTATCATCTTTCAAGATCTTCTGTTGTGCCTGTCTCATGTTTGCATACAGGAGAGGCAACAACTCAGACAATCCTGGGACAGGTTCTGATAGTTCTTTTTCTGATAAAGTCCCTCATGTGGTATTTGACAGAATCAAAAGATCCTCATCTGAAGGTTCTTCGTCCAATAAGATAGAAGAGGTCTCTGTATGATCCCAAACCAGTGGTTCTGCATTGTATCAACTGGATCTTGATCTTCAATGTCTAGCTGCAAAGAATCGACATCTGAATCAGTTGATAGTCTGTATTCTGGCATACCCGATGGTAAGACTGTCTGTGGCATGTGGCACTGTGCAATCAGGACCAACAGAAGGGTCTTCTTGCATACCTAATTTAATTTCTTCGTCCATCTCTCAGTATAATTTTATTTCACACTGAGAGAGCCGAACCCATGGATAGCCAAATCTTTTTTTGTAGTTAGTATACTAGCAGGAAACTTTACTCTTAAAGTTTCTATTTTCTGAAGTGCTTCATCATCTGCCTACCATAACTGCAGGCTTAGTATCCTCAAGTGCTCAACTTATATCATTTTGTCTGATATATACTTGGACTTCTTGAACCACCTGTCTTTGGGAAGCACTGGTTGTCTCTGCAGCACCTGGATCAGATACAGATGTCAATTCCTCTACCAAACCCGGACCTTTATCTATAGACAAAGGAACTGTCTGATTCTTGGAACTTAGAGTTTTCTTTCACCTTGTGTTTGAAGCGCATGTTCTGCACTTTCCTGTTGGCACCGATTCTAAGTCTTTCGAAGAACTACCCTCAGTTTCCATAATATATTGAATATTTAATTAATAAATAATATATTTGAGAAAACAATTAAAATATATACAAACGAAAAATATAAAATATTTTAAAATGTAGTCGTCTGTCTCTCCCCCCACCTCCCCACCCCCACATGGGAGAAGAAAGGATTATATACAACTTACCACAAAGAAAAGAAGATATATAGAAAACCAAACAAAGAAAAAGAAAAATCAACTATTGAAAATTTGAATTTTTTAGCTTTGCAATTTATTCGCACAATTCGGGGTATAGTATACAGTTATGGAGCCCACCTAAAAGCTCCACAACAGGGTTAGAGTTGTTGGTATGTTGAAGTTCCAACTCTAACTCTTGTTATTGTTCATAAATCATTTGAGATTTATATGCGACTAATGATAGTCAGATTGGTGCCTTTCCAAGTGAAGGGTAGTCATTGAACTGATAGGGAGAGAGACAATGATAAATAATTTTAGTATAAAATACAGCTGGGAATTAGGAGCAAACTTTTACAAGCCACTAGTTAATTCTGTGGCTAGAGTAGGTACTCTACCAGGCATTGGGTAACATGTTGCTTTCGTAGTTTTTTATCTCTCTCTATCTAAACTAATTCTGCTCACTCTCAGAGATATATTTCAGCTTCTACATCCATCTCCTCTGCCTTAATAGTTTTTCATTTGAATTCACTAATGTTGGAGTATATTTATTCCTCACTAAGGATAGACTTGGTATTCATAATCATTTGTTTGAGAGCCAAATTGATTTTGATAAGTGATTCATAAGCAGTGGCATTCACTTATTCCTAGGATGTCCAGGCCACATTTCTGTATGCCACTTCAGTTATCTTTGCTGTTTCATACATAATGCAATCAGTCCATGTTCTTATGTGCATTGTTATTTTGTGTCTGTTGAGACTGCTTTTTGCACTCTTGATTTCCTGCTGAAGACTTCGATAAAAAAAGTGGCCACACTGCTAGATGGTTGCTTCAAGTCTAGTGAAGGTCCCTTGATGGTAGAATTTGTCTTAGTTTCATAATGGTAATTATTTTTATTTTTTTTACCAATTAGAGTTGTTCGCATTAATGCTGACATTTGTCAGTTTTCTAATCTGAAATAACAAGCTTAGATCTAAGGCTTTCAGAGACATGCAAAAACCCTTCCTACCATTGGTAAGATGCCCTCACCAGAACAATGTGTATTATTTTATTTGTGCTGAAGAATTCCACCTTTTTTCCCAGGTGATCCATATTAGTTTTCACTCAGTCCTTCTTGTTTGCAAATGAAGTTTGCTTTGGCATTTCAGTTACCTTTTATATTATTGCTTTTTTACCTTTTCATTTTTTTTTTTAGTAAATTCTCTGATATTTATTGTTATGAGATTTCAAATGCTTTTGTCAATTGTGTTGGTATCTGTCTTGTGCCAAAGTTGGGATTAATCTCTCATTAATTACTGTATCTGTTTTTACAACATGCAGGCTCTTATGTCACATTTTCATATATCCTTGTAGCCAAGAATGTGTGCCAGTTGGTCTTTATTGATTAGCAGCGTATGGCTGCTAATCAATAAAGCTGCAGATATTTGATATTTAGGCATCTTTATTTTTTGACATGACTGAACCAGGGGTATGTACATCATGGGCACACAGTTTTTTTTAATGAGATTCTCAAGAGTCTACTGAGGCAACAACATTGAAATGACTTAAGGCACCAATCCTGTCAAGTGTCAAGGTTTAAAGTTATGCAACCATACTGTATTGTGCTGATCATGCATGTCTAATACGCTTTCATCTTAATGTTGGTAGCCAATATGGAATTCATTCAGATTTTCTGCAAGAGATGTGCCATTGTTGTCAATATGTTTGTTACGCCCAGTATCTAGGAAAAGACTGTTTGCGACAGTGAGGCCACCAATGAAAATACTAGGAAGGGATGTTGATATCCTCAGATCAGTGAAAATAATATACAGTGGCCTTTTATATTTGCAGCACTTTTCGTGTTTTTACAATAAGGAAATTATATCTATAGGGTTATTTTGCTCTGAAATTTCACTGACACTGTGGGCCGCATCACAAAAAGATGTTGAATACTCAAGGTTTTTGAATCAGCTGATGGAATCGTGTATTTTGCTACACTTCCTTGTTTATATCTGTATTTGACTTCAGCAGTTAAGTCAGTCTATGGATGAGGAAAGGTTTAATAAACCCTTAACATATTACAGTATATTGGGGGTACTGACAAAAAATAAAAGAACAGGGTCCAACTCTTACTTCACAGTTTAGTAATTAACAGGAGAAAGGGCATTCAGCTGTAAACAAAATAACTGCCCTGATAAAAAAAAAAAGTCCTACCTAATCAAGCATAGATGTAACACTGTAAAAACAAATATTATACAATTCATTTTGAAGTGAATGTTGATAGATTTAATCCTGTGAATATTGAGCAGGAAACCACCAGCTAGTTCACACTTTGCCAGACTTGGGAGATTTCATACTGATTTAGGGACCCAGTTGGGTTTTTTGGAAACAATAAAGTGTCTTGAATTGGTTCATAGGGTTTGAAACTTAGTGACAGGAATCTCGGGGAGTGAGTCAAAGATCAGCTGCAACTTTCTTTTATAGTTTGTAATACGTATTAGTTAGAGTACTGTGACATGCCAGCTTGTATTGGTCTGTTATTAATATTACTGGTCTACTCGTTTTGTTCTACCATCACCAAATAACCTATACTTGCTGATAAAATAAAATGTTAGGGAAAGCAGTTCTGTTCTCTTACATCAGATATGAAGTATATATATATTCATGGCACAAACCTGTATGAAATTACGCACGCACACATACATTCACACATATTCTTCATCTATCTCCCTCTTCCTTTCTTTCCTTCTTTCTTTCTCACGAGTCTGAGAGCCGAAAACAGTCGAATATTAGCAGAAATCAAAGTATGTGGTGAAGTTCTAGCTTCAAATCATTGTCAAACAAACATACAAACATAATGTTGCTAAGTTCATTGATGTCATGAAACTTACATACAAACATTATGATATAGTTACCAGTCTCGAGTTTTTTCTTTACCAACATTAATCTAAGCCGAGTGTGTGTGTGTGTGTGTGTATATATATATATATATATATATATATATAATATATATATATACATACATACACATATATATACATACATATATATACATATATATATACATACATATACACACA
>JAOPJM010001291.1:35766284-35782077 GCA_027124095.1 Muusoctopus leioderma
GTTCGATCAACTGAACTACCAACTCACTGAATTAGCATGTAAGCGGCTGAGTATTCCACAGACACATGTACCCCTAACGTAATCAGCCGTCAGAATCAGCGTGACAAGGCTGGGCCTTTGAATTACAGGTACAATCTATCCGACGGTCTATCCAAATTCACTCACAAGGCTTGGGTCGTCCCGAGGCTATGGTAAAGACACTTGCCCAAGATTCCACGCAGTGAGATCGAACCCGGGACCTCATGATTGCAAAACGAACTTCTTAACCATTCGGCCATACACATATACAATGAGTAAAATAAGAAAGGAAAACAAAACAGATTATGTTAATTACTTCCTTCTTTACGTACGTTTCAGTAATACCTTATGATGACTATTACACAATGTGTTGTGCAATAGCCATCAGTAGGGTATTACCAAAATGTACATAAACAATGAAGTAATTAACATAATATGTTTTGTTTTCCTTTCTTATTTTACTCATAGTATTTGATTCTATATTTATTACAGCCTGTACACTTACAACCTATGAATGTATATATAAACACAAATACATTGTTGTGAGTGTATGTATTGGAGTGTAATCTAATATATTGAGTTCTAAATGAATGGTTATATGATGTACCTTATAAAAGCCCTTTAATAACAAATATTTATATATATATATATATATATAGATCCTTTGCACATTTAATAAACATGGTAATTTTTACTGGCCTTCCTTGGTTCTCAGTTCCGTTTCTCTTAGCATCTCTTATCAGTTCGATCATTACCCCAACATAAGATGCAACACTCATGATATTTATTAACTTATATTTAGATAAACACAGGCATGGCTGTGTGGTTAAGAAATTTGCTTCGTAACTACAAGGTCCCAAGATCCATCCCACTACTATAGCCATAGCCTCAGGCCAACCAATGCCTTGTGAGTGAAATTGGTAGACAGAAACTGTATAGAAACATCTGTATGTGTGTGCGTGTGTGTATGCGTGTGCTTATCATCGCTGACTGTTTATCGCTGAATTGGCCAGTGACATTTCTTTACATCTCAAAAAAAACCCAAAACACCCGGCTGTTTGGTAGTTTGGTGACAGGAAGGGCATCCAACTGTAAAATACTGCCTCAAGGAATCTCTGTCCAACCCATACTAGCATGGAAACACAGGCATAAAATCAATGACGATGATAATGAGGAGATATATATATATTAGCTTTTTCTTTGCCGTCGGACTCTAGTTGGTCTCACTCCGTTGTTTGTCCTTTGTTTCTTCTTTGGAAGGGTTATGCCCGAACTGCCAGAATTAAACTTTATATCCACTCATCAAGCGTCAAACTAATACTTACCTGGATGTTTCCTGTTGTTCGTTCCCGTTTTGGATTACCTTTGCTGTTACCATGTGCTGTTTTACTTTGTATATATATATATAATCATCATCATCATTTTACGTCCGCTTTCCATGCTGGCATGGGTTGGACGGGTGATTTCAGCCTGAAACAATTGTGAATAAAGTCACCACTCTCCTAAATGGGTCGAGGGACCATGCCTCACACATTTCGTTTGGCATGGTTTCTACGGCTGGATGCCCTTCCTAACACCAACCACTTTAGAGTGTACTGGGTGCATTTATCGTGGGACCAACACTAAAGAGGTTTTCATGTCCAAGACATGACTATAGAGCCCTCTCGACCCTGTGTTGTCTTCGAACAATCACCAAACACTTTACTAAGTGTACTGGGTGCATTTATGTCACCAGCACTAGAGAGTGTGCCTTGTCTCTAGCAGGCTAAAGATTCCCTCTCTACATAGTCTCCGTTCTAAGGGGGCAAACGTGACTTGAGAGTGTGAATAGGAGATAGGTTATGTATGGGAGGGTGAGGTAAAGAAAAGAGTAAGAGTATGAGGAAGCTGAGAATTTGAAGAGAAAGGAGAAAGAGTGAGGGACGGAAGGTGTGACTAGGAAAGTTGTGATTATGGGAGGGCAGAAAGAGGACGCGGAGAGGGGACAGAGTATGAGAATAAGGGGAAAGAGTATTGGTTGTGTGGAAACTATATATTGGGTGTTGGGTATAAGATAGCATTGGCATCAAGCAGAGGTGGGTGGATGAGAATAGGGAGAAAAGTAGTGGTTATATGAAGGTGAGAGGGGAGAAAAGTAGAGGTTGTATGAAGGTGGGAGGGGGATGCGGAGAGGATGAAGGAGAAGAGACAGAGTGACAGGAGGTGTGATATATATATATATACATCATCATTATCATGATCATTGTTTTACGTCCACTTTCCATGCTGGCATGGGTTGGGTGGGTGATTTCAGACAGTCACTTAATATTTGGAATCACCACTCTCCAAGACGGGTCGGGGGACCACATCTCACTCACATGTCTCATTTGGCTTGGTTTCTACAGCTGGATGCCCTTCATATCACCAACCCCTTTATAGAGTGTACTGGGTGCATTTATTGTGGCACCAACACTAGAAAGGTTGTCATGTCCATGACACAACTAAAGAGTTCTCTCTACCCTATATTTTTCATTTGATTGCCGACCCATTTACAGAATGTACTGGATACATTTTATCGCGGCACCAACACTAGAAAGGTTGTTATGTCCGCAACATGACTAAAGAGTCTTCTCTACCCTATACTGTCTCCATTCAGCCACCAACCACTTTACCGAGTGAATGGAGTGCATTTTATTGTGGCCCCGGCACTAGAGAGGATGCCTTAGTCTCCTGCCATCCAAGGAGTCCTCTCTACTCAACATAGGCTCTGTTCTTTGAGAGCGAGTGTGACCCAAGAATGTGAACAGGTGGGTGGTGTACAGGGGAGCATGAGAGAAAGATTGTGTATGGTTGTCCTGGAGTGAGGAGTAGTGATTGGGAAGTAGTAGAAGAGGAATGTGA
Source organism: Muusoctopus leioderma (assembly GCA_027124095.1). Taxonomy (NCBI): domain Eukaryota; kingdom Metazoa; phylum Mollusca; class Cephalopoda; order Octopoda; family Octopodidae; genus Muusoctopus; species Muusoctopus leioderma. The sequence goes on from JAOPJM010001291.1 coordinate 35,769,183, forward strand.
GAGTGACAGGTGATGATAGTTGAGTGCTAAATGTCCCCTAAGAGACATAGGATGATAGGTGAGTGCTAAATGTCCCCTAAGAGACATAGGAGGATAGGTGTGGGTGATTCCAATTCTGAGCTCTTAACTCCTAACGGAGTCATAGGGGTGCTGTCGTAACATATGCGGTTTCTTGGGTGGTGATTCACATTTCCTCTCCAGGCCTGACCACAGCCAATTTCCTCCAGAGAGGAGCAAGAGAGAGAGAGAATCGACCCCAGTACTGGATTGTTATTTTATTTGTCGATGCCAAAGGGATGAAAGACAAAGTTCACCTCGGCAGGATTTGAACTCAGAGCACAGAGAGGATGAATGAATTCCGCAAAGCATTCTAATCGACACTCTAATGACTTCACTAATTCACTGCCTTATTCAATACTAATAACACAAATAAAAAGTCATGAAGTTGTATACCACTAGGGAATATGGGTTAAAATATTGTTAAATGCATCTCGTTATGTTAAAGATATTCATTGCCAACAATTTATGTTTCTTTTAAAAGAACTAAAATATTCGATAATGAACCGTCACTATTGATAATGAGTATTTATATTCTGGATTATGTCTTTTATATCCTTCCGTACTGAAAGTTAACTTCCATATTTCTACGGTTCCAGTGTTATCGAGTTGAGCTATCGTTAATTTCATATTTAAATTGTGTAACCCACTACAAAATATATAGCACCAATAAATTCCTTGTAAAAAAACTGGTTATTATGAAGTAATTTTAAAATTTATAAGTTCAACTGTTTGGTTTGGCATAGCGATTTAATGTGAAGATGAAATTTATAAATAATAATTGTTTCTAGGCAAAGTTGACCTCGGCGGGATTTGAACTCAGAGTGCTAGAACGAATACTGCAAGGCATTCTGTCTGTTGTGTTAACGACTCTGCCAATTTACCACCTAATAATAATAACACAAATAAAAAGTCATGAAGCTGTATACCACGAGGAAATATGGGTTAAAATATTGTTAAATGTGTTTCGCTATGTTAAAGATATTCATTGCTGACAATTTAAATGTTTCTTTTTAAAAGAACTAAAATATTCAATAATGAACCATCACTATCGATAATGAGTATTTATATTCTGGATTATGTCTTTTATATCTTTCCATACTGAAAGTTGATGGCAGTAATTCCACAATACCAGTGTTATTGAGTTGAGCTAAGGTAAATTTCGTATTTAAATTGTAAAACTCACTACAAAATATATAGCACCAATAAATTCCTTGTAAAAAACTGCTTATTATGAAGTTATTTTAAAATTTATAATTTCAACTGTTTGGTTTTGTATAGCGCACAAATAAAGAAATAATATATATATATATATATATGTGTGTATATATATGAATGTGTATATATATATTCATAGATAGAGCGATAGATATTTATATATATATCACCAACCACTTTACAGAGTGTACTGGGTGCATTTTATCATAGCACCAACACTAGAAAGGTTGTCATGTTCACGACACAACTAAATAGCCCTTTCTACCTTGTTTTCTCCATTCGATTGCCAACTACTTTGCAGTGTGTACTGGGTGCAATTTTATCGTGGCACTAACACTAGAGATTGTCAAGTCCATGATGCAACTAGAGTCCTCTCTACCCATTGTTGTCTCCCTTCAGCCACCAACCACTTTATAGTGTACATGGTGCATTTTATCGTGGCTACAGCTCTTTTGGTCTTCTGCTGTACATAGTATCCGTTCAATGAAGGCAAGTGTAACCTTAGAGATTGTGAGGGAAAGGCTATGTGTGTGAGTGTATATGGGGGTGAGGCAATGGCAGAGGGAAGTGAGAAAGATATTGGTAGCTACTTAATCAGTGTTGGGTGGTGGACAGTATGATTGGCAGCAATGTAGTTATGTCATAGGTGTGCCAATGTAGGAGAGATCATGTGATGCATAGCAGCAGTGGTGGGTGCTAAATGCCCTCTACAAGATATAGGAGTATAGGTGGTGGATGAATATTGACATAGCCAACCTACTTGATCGTGATGGAAGATCTGGAGTGATAAGAGGTGTGAGGGGCAGGGGAGTGTTAACAATATGGTGAGGGTGGATGGGCAGCTCAAACTCTATCCTTTGTGACATAGGCAAGGGATAGGCTGCTATATATGAGAGGGTAGCAGATAACTGGGAACTTAAGAGTATACTAGATGGTAAATCTGGTGCTACAAACCAGCCACTGGGTGAGGGTGAGTAAAACGAATAAGGCAGGGAGAGGATGGTTGGTGAGAGATAGTGATGTTAGAGTATCAGAGATGCAAGATGGAGGAGGAAAGAGGGCATCGGGTGAAGAGCAAACAGGAGCCTGATGTCAATATATATGATAGATTATACAACCTGGTCTCGTCACTACATCATAACTTTTTGCAATGTTTACATGTGTGGGTGTGTCTTCTCTAGCACAGCATACTGCCAATCGTTGCAGTCCTGTCATCTCCTTGGTAAGGCCTAGCATCTTGAGGTCAGCCCTCACCACTTCACCCCATGTCTCCCTCTTCCCTGTGTTTCATCCACTTTGAGCACTCAGAATTTCTTTATACAGCTGTCATCTCCCATACGCATCACATGTCCATACCAGCACAGTCTTCTCTCTTGCACACTACATCTGATTCCTCTTATACCCAGTTTTTTTCTCAGCTCGTTTATGCACACTCCTGTTACACATCCAGCAAAGCATGCATGCTTGCTTCCTTTCTAGCCTTTGCAAGTCCTCCACATTCATGGCCCATGTCTCGCTACTCTACCAAATATATATATATAAGTGAGAGAGAGAGGTTGTCATATCCATGACACATGACTGCTATAAGTTGTCTCCATTCGATCGCCAATCACTTTTACAGACTATACTGGGTACATTTTATCATGGCACCAACAGTAGAAAGGTTATGTCCACATGTCTAATGAGCCCTATGTTGTCTCTGATCACCAATTACTTTACAGGGTGTACTGGGTGCATTTTATCATGGCATCAGCACTAGAGAGGATGCTTTGGTCTCCTGCAGACTAAGGAGTTCTCACTGCTCTACATAGGATCCGAATTGCTTGAGAGTATGAATAGAAGGTGAAATGAAAGTATGGGGAAGCAGTGATTGGAAGGAAAAGGAATGTGTGAAAAAGTGGTAAATACCTACTGGATGTTGGTTGGATAGGAGACAGTAAGAGTCATAGATGTGTCAGGTAGGAGTGCTAAATGTCTCCTAAGAGTCACATGAGTCATCCCACCACCAAGTCCCCTACTGTCTAGCTGGAACTTTGTACCAGCCACAGATCTAGTCAGTAGCTCTCAACATGTTTGTTGTTTCATAGAAACTAAATCCTCCCAAAAAATAACACATTAACCCTTTCGCTACCATATTTCTCATGAAATATACTATCTTTGATTTTCAGTTAATCTTGAAAATAATCAAGAATTTGGAGGAATTTAGTAAAATAACTTAGTTGGTGTTTGGAAAATAATATAATTTCTTACATAAAATTATAATGGAAGGTTTAAATTTAGATATGAACACTTTAAAACAAATGTCTTTTTATCATGGAACCAGGGGCAGTTTCAGGCAGGTTGGTACCAAAAAGGTTAAACACATGTTTTTTCACTTATTTATGCAGAAGAGGGGGGAGTGGTACCCATTATTTTTACAGCTCAGGTAGTTGATACTCGTAGAAAAAATGCAGACAAAGGGAAGAATGCCAGAGGGCTGCAGTTCTCATACAGAAGCTAGCTAGCTCAAGTGCACACTGCTGGAGATTAACCCTTGATACCAACCCACCTGAAATCGCTCCTGGATAAAAAGCCATTTGTTTTAAAGTGTTATTTAAATTTATGTAAGAACTTTTTGTTAACTTACATTCCAAACACCAAATTTATTTTGCTAAATTTCTCCAAATTCTTGATTATTTTCAAAATTAATTGATAGGCTGTGTATATCATTAGAAATTTCATAGGCACACGACCAACAACCTCAATACTTGACTGGTACTTTATCGATCTCAGACACTGGTCAACTTTGCCTTTCATCCTTCTGTTATACCTGGTTCCGGAGAGACATCGGGGCGAGAAAGGGTTAAGAACAAGTTGAAAATTTACAAAAATATTTCACAAAACAGATCAGCTGAACTACTGGAAATGTTTTCACACTTCATCTTACATTTATCGAAAAATTGTTCACCGTCTTACTCCAAACTTCAGCAGACAAGAAACATGAGGTACTGCTACTGTCATCTACTTCTTCACCGTCTGCTATATGAAGTCTTTCTATACTGGCATTTAATAGCTCACATATTTAACTGCTTTAACCCTTTTGTTACCATATTTCTAAGGAAACAGACTGCTCATGTGTTACAATTAATTTTGAAAATAAGTATTTGAGGGGATTTAGTAAAATAACTAAATTTTCCATTATTAAGATCATGTTTGGAATATATCTAAGAAATGTTCTTACATCAAATTATGATGGAATGTTTTAATATAAATATGAACATTTTAAAAAGTGGTTTTCTATCATAAAACCTGGGGCGGTTTGGTATCAAAAGGGTTAAGAAACTTATCCTCTAACATCTTGTGGGGAAAACTTGAGTTCCAGACCTACCATTTAAAATGGGTTAGTTAGGATAAAGTAGCCTTCCCCTGGTTATTCATCAGATGACACTAAAGGTGGTACTCCAGCAGCACATATGTGGTTATATATCTCCATGCTAACTATGAGGTGGATTTTATTGGAACAAGTTTTTGCAGTGGATCTTTATCCATTTTTTTGGAAAATCTGTACAGATGTAGTTTTGCATACCAATTACAATACCCAAACTTGGGTTTGGAGAAAAATGTAATTAAAATTTATAACCGTTTAAAATTGGAATTTTCTGCCGTTTATAGCCATCACCTTTGTTTATTTGTCTAAGCTGCAGACACTGATGTCATCGGTGTTAGGGAAGTCTAGATTGATTTGTCAAATTTAATTCACCAGGGTTTTCGATTTTCTTATTAAAAATGTTATCTTTCAAAGTTTGTAGAGTTTTTTGATTTGGCTATGTAGACAAATACACGATGGTGATTGGCTATAAATGACATAAAAATCCAATCTTTAAACGGTTGTAACGTTTTAATTACAAGTTTGGATATTGTAATTGGCATGCAATTACATGTATAGATTTTTTTTTTTTAAAAATGGATAAAAATCCACTGCAGCATAATGAGCAGACTAGGTCCAAAACATGTTTTTTTAAGTGTTCATATTTAAACTTGAACCATTCATTATAATTTTAAACCAACTTAAGGAGAAAGTTATTTTACTAAATTCTTGATTTTCAAAATTAATTTTAAATCATCGGTAGTCTATTTCATGGAAATATGGTCACAAAAGGGTTAAGATAGCAGTGTGATTTGAGGGCTACTATATACAGCAACAGTATTGAGGTTTGTCCAGTCAGTTCAAGATGAATACAACTTTTAGAATGTGGTCAGAGGGAGGGATAAGATATTTAGCACCACAAAGGTGTTCCAGCTGTGCATATCCTGCTTTTATATCTATGACTACACTGTCCATGTCATTTCTTGTTTTTAAGGCAGTAGTATGTGGTTTAAGCAAGATTGCCACTAGTACTAGCAGTCTGAGCAACACTGTAGAGGCACTCTAGTTGTCCTGTACTGTATCAGATAGTTTGCAAGGAATGTGCCAACTGAAGCATGCTGTGGAAAATCACTCATGTCAAGTTCATATTTCACTTTCATTGTATATACACCATTTTGTAATAGAAAGCTTGTGATGCCCAGCAGGACTGGTAGAGGATATTATTATTTATATCATTGCTGGTCAATGTGGAACCTGTGAGAAATCTGTTTTGTGCAAGTGTTTTTAACTAAAAATATAAGTAAGTTATATCCATTTCTGTTATGGCAACATTCTGATAAGCAACCTTTAATTTTAAGATCAAAAAGCATAGAAAATGGCCATCTATCTTAAATGAAATATAAGTCAGATTTTCTACTCTGATGATTCAGGCAACTATTGGCCTGTGTATGCAGCAATACATGTAGTATGAACAAATAAACTTGATTATTGCCAACTCAATGCAGAGTTTACAATTAAGCTCTGCAAGAAAGCACAACTTTCTTCTGAAAGGCACCCTTATAATCACTAAAGTTTGCAGAGCATCGCTCAAACTGAATCCCCAGCAAGATAAATATGCTAACAGCATTATACAAGACAAGGTCTAAAACTACAATGTAAACACATGGAATTTTCTAAGTTTGGTTGCATATTTTCTATATTTCCCAAAATAGACTGCACCATTAGAATTATTTCTATGGTTCAAAGCCAGAGCAGGCTGTTCTGATAGCATGTCAAACTAAATAAACCACCAATTCAACATTTTTTTCATCTCCAACACTGTACCGTGTAAAATTGTCAATATTACCATCCACCTAGCTGGAAATAACCCAAAATAGGTACAAAATATTTCCATAGGTAGCTGAACTGTATAAATATAAAATATTCCATTATCTTTTATTGTTGAATTCAAATCATACAAATGCTAAGTGAAACGGTATACTGATCAAGCCATCTGATTTTACTAAGTATAAAAAGTTTGCAAAAGTGGAATGAATTATTTTGCTGTGATGAAGATTAGACATTTCAAGCAGAACTAGTAGTGGTGAATAAACAGGTTGTGAGAATCAAGTATAGATTGCCACTTATTCTTCCAAAACCACTATTTAAAAACGAGAATCCCCAAAATTCACCATCGATAATAAAAAAAACCCTTCATCACTCAATAGCAAAATAATTTATTCCGATTTACAAGCTTTTTCTACAAATGCTCATCATGGATGGATATTAACCTTGCAATAACTTTGAAATGGTATGATGACAATGCATGTTTTGAGCAGAGCCCTCTAGACAGATAAACCGTCTATCCTTCAGTATTAAAATGAGACCTCCCCAAAAAAAATTATTCGCCCTTTTATAGTAAAAAAATTTCATCCAACAATGTCAAAATTAATTATTAATTTACGAACTTTTTCTACAAATGCTAGCTGTGGATGGATTCACTAGCCTTGCAATGTCACATTACATTGAACCCTATCTGCAACTCTGGTAGCTGACCTCCATAACATAGCACTATAACTCAAATATATCTGTGGAATACAAACCGACTAGTCAGCACCAATCACTTGTTCCCTCTCCAACAGACCTAAAGTATGGATCATTGGCAACAGACTATATGTATAAATGTCTAATTGTTGACTCTTTGCAATATAACAAATGCTATACATCTATGCTATTCTAGAATTCATTTACTATTGGAATTGAGATTCATACTATTACCATTAATAGCATTCATAACTAACCTAAATGGCTTCTAAGGTGTGAAGCCTGGTCTAAGTAGGATTGCATCTTCCAATTGTCTGTGGCTTAGGCTGATATCTATAAATAACACTTGCCACACCAGCCGGCTTGAAAAGAAGCCCCCCACAGGTTACATAAGCAAATTGTTCAGCAATTAAGATGTCTTAGAAAGATGAGCCTATATCAGTCATTCAAAATGAATACCATTTCATTACAATACCATATTCTTAGACTTATGAGAATCGAGTATAAGATAATGCACATTAAAAAGTTGAGATATTTTCTTTATACAATAAGATCAGTACAAGTTATAAATTTCACACCTTAATGGTCAATCAAAACCTTCAGACCTACTGAAAGCAAATGCTGTAGTGGCTAGTTAAACTATCATAAGTAAAATAAAATCAATACAAATATGGACAAAACTCTTTTCAAATAACAGTCACAAAAATGCAAATACTATAAATTGAAAACCAATGAACATAATTACATTGCAACTTTGGGGAAAAAATACCCTAAATATTATTAAAGTAGTTTGACCATCATAGTAAACTAATTTAAGAAAATACAAAAAAAACACAAAACAAACCAACTAGACATTAAAGCCCAATCAGACCAGTGGCCAATAAAATGTGGCCTTTAAGTTAATGACATACTTTCATATTCCCTATCAGAACATTTAAAAAATTAATGCTCAAAGAAAATTCCTGAAAGAAAACATTTCAAATCTAAAGATATCAACTACTTGTTGCTTCACTAGATTAAATGTTGGAGATATGTGGGAGAAATATAAATGGTTGGAAAAAGTTTCAAAAAAAAAAACATTCTAAAAACATCTGAATATATCACTGAAGAATCGCAGATATGGTTGAAAGGAAAATTGTGGATAACAAAAACAGTGGTTAGCAGAATTAATCTTTAATTTCATCAAATTACTCAGAAATAATCCAACACCGTTGTCGCATTGAACGGTTTATTTCAGTTTAGAAATACAGTAGTTTGGTGTCATTTGTTAATCCCATTTACATTGAAGACGAGAAAATTGGAATAAAACACAAGTTCACCCTCACAAACTGCCTGGTTATAAATGTAGCAGCCAGCAATTGACAAATCAGATTTTGAAAAATATTCGCTATGCAAAAGTAAAAGTTACTTAGGAGCACTGAAGGGGTGGGGTGGGAACAAAGTATAGGAAATATTTAAGATGGTCTCATTGTGGAAGTTGGGAAAATTTTTTTCAGTATTAAATTACTCCTTACATTCATAAAATTAAATTACTCCTTACATTCATAAAATTAAACAATCTTTAAAATATTCTGAAAACCACTACACATTTTGTTCTACGTAACAATCTTTCTAAAACAACTGATACACTAATAAACTGTTTTATTACAAATAGTATTACTCTAGAAAACGAAAGGAAAAACTTTGTATTTTTATTATATCACCAAAATTGACAAATACGAAAATCATAAAGGGTTTATATCTATATCTAAAATTAAGTCTCCAACAAGTTAATAATTAGACACGGTTAAGTATTTAATTGCAAAGCATTGAAGTTGACAAGCGAAAGCTCACTGAGCATTAATTACATAAAAAAACCTTTCCATAGTATAGACATAAAAAAATATTAATATTGAGTCTCACGGGGATAATGGTTGCTGCCAGTTCAGTCAATATTAACTGAATTTTTAATAAACCAAGTCTCAAATAATTAGAAACTAAAAGATATTCCTAACTAAAATCTTTAAAATGCAATCACAACTGTTTTTTTTTAAACTCTAATCAAGAAAAGTATGCCAGTTGACAGAAGTAAATATGAAATTACAACATTCAAAATAAAAATACCCAAAACAAAAGAAACTAGACAAATTTAGCTGTGCTTGGTGTGAACAAAAGCAATAACTAAAATCAGCACTTTACCTTCAAATGTAAGCTACTGTGTCAGTCGAATGCTTAAGAACTTCAGAAGGCAAAAACAAAAATGCCAAATAATGTACAAGGTTATAAGTGTAGTAAAGGAGAAAATACTTCATAAATGAAATAATGAAACTGAATGAGGAAAAGGGGAGAGAAGAAAAAAAAAAGAAGATATATCTGAATGTCTTTGTCCTTTATTGAGAAACCCCTGTTGAAAATGTGATGAATTAATGAATGTGAAGGAAGTCAAAACGTGTTGAAAAGAAAGGGCGGGAAATGTTTTCTTCATTTTAGCAAAAGTACAAAGCAACTCTAAAAGGGTGCCCAAAGTGAAGTGATGGACAGTTTATTGATGACAAAAAAATTAATAATTAAAAAGGAAAAAAAAAAAAAGGAAAAATATATATATATAGTAGAGGAAAAATGAAAATAGGGGAGATGAGAAGACATTACTTTTGTCTTGAAACTACAAGAGACAGTCAGAGGCTGCAGTGGGTCAACACAGGAGGAATGTCGATAGTGAACCACTTTGTGAGGCTGGTAACAAACTAGCAACTGTCAATACTACACTTAGTACTGCAATAGTACCAGTTATGTTGTGAATGACTTCAATCTAGGCTTCTTCCTCCTCCTCATCTTCAGCGGCATCACCTTCAGCTTCCTCCTCTCCTTCCGCAGCATCCTATTTAGAGAGCAAAAAAAAAGCGGAAATTTTACATGAAGAAAACAATTTCAATTAAAAACAATGTAAAATATAGTGAATCCACTTTCTATGACAGATTAACAAAGTCAAATTTACATCATTGGCTAAACTAAAAATATATTTAACTTACTTCTTCCTCAAAGTCCTCTGCTTCTTCACCTTCTTCATCATCTAAACCTTCCTCGTCTAGTTCCTCATCTAAATAAAATACATTTATGAAGGTTTAAATTTTGGTATATCAATTATCATGTTGGAAAAAATTCTTAAATAACTATGGCAAATATTTCTATTTAATGTAATTTTCAAATCAGAGGGGGAAAAACCTGACAAATTTTTAAGTACAATTGACTACCTTTTGTCAAAACCTGTGGACATGCGACATGCACAAGCCTCCTAAAAAAATACAGTATAAATATTAACAGACTAAACTATAAAACATTTTCTGTACTCAAGAATACATACCTTGTTAGAAATTTATAGTGCAAAATATAAAAGAAAATCTTATAACTTCACCTACAATAAGACTAACCCTGTTGTTACCATATTTATAATGAAATACACTATGATTTTCAATTAATTTTGAAAATAATAAAGAATTTGGAGGGGTTTGTAAAATAATTCTCTCGTTAAGTTGGTGTTTGGAGTATAACAGTTTTGACATAATGAACACCTTAAAACAAATGGATATTAATCAGAGCCAGGGACAGTTTCAGGTGGGTTGATATCAAAAGGGTTAAGTTAAGGTTTCCCTTTCTCTCATATTGCAGATGATTAAGGGAGGAAAGAATATTTAAGAAAAAAAGTAATTACCCTCTCCAGCACCAGCTTCATCTTCCTCTACTTCTGATGCCTGAAAATAATAAAATATACATTAATGTGGTGTTAACGTGAACACTACAGCAGAGTTTTTCATTTCTTAAATGTCTCAAAAGCATAGAACTATTATACTTCCATACATCTTCATAGAGAATGAAATTTAAGGCTTAGCTAGACAACTTTACAGCAGAAAGTTCATATTCAAAACCTGAATTATACTTTAGAAAACTCATGATGGAATTCACTGTATCTAGTGTATCTTCAGCTGGTGTCTATAAAAATGATACAAGATGAAAGTCCCATTAAGTTGTAATCTAGACCTTTTGTAAATGCATATAGTAAATCGGATTAAAGACATGCAATTATTGCACTTAACATTAGTTGCCAGTAAACAAAAACTGTATAATTTTTAAAAACCAAATCTATCTGATCTTCAAAATAAGGAAAACCAATGGAATAAATCGCACAAAATGTATAAAATGAAATTGGGAAAATATTAAAACACCTAAAGGATATCAATTTTTTTATGGAAAAAAAGTTCGCAATTTTCTTTATAAATTTGTATAATAAATACAAGGCTAGGTTATCACACAAATTAGTAGCATACAGGTTAACACACAACTATTCCAATATGACATAAAATTCCATCATTTTTATTATTCTGAAGTCTAACATCTCAGCCATTAGTGTTAGAATAATTAAAATTTTAAAGAATATTTTTATATCCACCTGAACTTGGTCACCACCCATCCACCCATCAAAATCAATTTCAAAAATTATGCAAGGAAAACAGCCGTTGACATCATTTCAGAGCTAGCTATTAGCCAGTTAAATTCTGATGGAGGTGGCAACCACAAGAAAATGCACTCACCTCATTGAGATCCTCATCCACATCCTTGAAAAGGAAAAATAAACATTTTCAACGAGAGGAAAACTGCTTTGGAGATTTGGATCCCAAAAGCAAAACAGGATGCAGTTAAGATGAAAGAAATGGCTATAGGCAAAATAAATTGCTAGTAACTGTTAAAGAGCTAGTGAAATATGATAGCAACTCTCATCAGAGGAATTGACGAAATTGATTTATATATAACACATTAACGATCGGCTAGACAGATAATTGCAGTGGTTAATAAAAACCAAATTCATAAACTGGTTAGTATTTCAGCCATTTCTGTAACTGAGTGCAGTTTTTTTCATTATATATGCTAAGATTTTAACTAGGTGCTAATTTTACTTCAGAATTACAATTTTACTCCAGCATTAGTTTACTATTAATTATGGAGCACTAATGAAAGCCACATGTCAATATCAATTACTATAACAATTGGTGAAACATCAATATATATTGTTTGAAAAGATATTACAACTACAAGTAATATTACCTAGTCTAACATTAATAATATCTAGCTAAATGAAACCCTAATTCCTGATTAAGATCACAGCAGAATTATGGGGAGAGGGGTGAATTTATAAAGTGAGAGTGCAATTAGAGGATCAAATTACCAAGTAGTATTGCAGAGGGTTTGGCCAGATGTCGTCCTTGATCACCTCTCCTAGTTCATCAGCTCCTGCATCACCATGATCAGTAAACCAACAGAAGAAAGATTCCTGTTCCTCATGGTTTCTTTTACGACCACCCTTGCCTGGTTGACTGGATTTTTTGGTCAAGTCCTGAAAGAGAAAATCGTTTCCTTATTATACTTATTCAATTACTATATATGAAAGTATTGGGAAGGAAGGAAGTGTTTAAGCAAATTCAATATATTACAGAATAAACAATCAACTAACTTTTCCCGGCTTCCATTTAATGGGCGTCGATTTAGATGAAGGTTCTCCCGTATCATTCAAATGGAATTCTTTTGAAATAACGTCATTCTCGAAATATGGATTATTGCTGTCAAAACACTGAAAGTGAAAAAAACTTAAATTTAATATCATAATTAACAAATATTTTTACTTTCTACACACCTGTCCGTTCCTAGTCCACACTCACCCAGCACACTCTGGGTGATTGAGCGGAGACAACGTAGGGTAGAGAGGGCTCTTTAGTTGTGCCA
>JAOPJM010001291.1:35785978-35801084 GCA_027124095.1 Muusoctopus leioderma
GCCGAAATCACCCGTCCAACCCATGCCAGCATGGAAAACGGACGTAAAACGATGATGATGATGATATATATATATATGTTTATATATATATAGCGTGTGTGTGTGTTTGAGTAAGTATTCCATTAGATCTAAACTATGATTTCATACCAGTATGTTGATACATTCCTGAAATTGCATTATAAGGATATGATGATTATGACATAACAAGTGGTTTTCTCTTAATCTGAGCTGACAGAGTATTGCCAGACTTAAGCAATTTAATGGATACATAGCAACACATGCACTATGGGGGCCCAGCATTTGAACTAACAATGTGTGTTTGTAATTAGTATAAAAAAAATTATTTCATTATTTGTGTTTAGTTGAACAAACCAGGAAGTCTATTATTCAAATTAATGTTGAACCATTCATATTCCCTAACAACAAAAGTGTTTATTATAGGAAGGGAGTATATTACAGTTCCCAAGTTAAGACTAAAACAAAGATTAGCTGAGTCTTTGGCCATCTTTAGAATTATTAAGTAAAAGGGCAAGAGTACATACATGCATACTTACATACATATATATATCCATGCTGATACATATTGAATAATAATTATTTTCCTTCAGTTGTCAATAATTTAAACTGTGGTTTAACCCTTTCAGTACCAACCTGCCTGAAACTGCCTCTGTTTCTATGATACAAAACCTCCTGTTTTAAGATGTTCATATTTGAATTTAAACCTTCCATCATAATTTAATGTAAGAACCTTTCGTTAAGTTACGTTCCAAACATGAAATTAAAAATAACAAAGTTAGTTATTTTACTAAATCCCTCCAAATTCTTGATTATTTTCCAAATTAATTGAAACACATAAGCAGTGTATCTCATTAGAAATATGGTCACGAAAGGGTTAAGGCATGTCTATGTGGTTAAAAAGTTTGCTTCACACATACGTTATTTCTGGTTCAATCCCACTGTTTGACACCTTGGGTAAGTGTCCTCTACCACAGACTTGTGAGAAACATTTGGTGGATGGAAACCATGTGGAAGCTTGTTGGAGGGACCGTTCCTGTTCTTGGGTAGTAGACTTAATCTGTTGCCTAGTTGAACACCATCACCTGGCCCTTGGGTGCCTTTAGCGGAATATTTTCTCAGATCACATTTGTCTCCTTTTACTTTACCTTTTGAATCTTCATACAACTTCAGTTCCAATTTCTCTACCTTAAATTAGTACAAATATTTCTCACATAACAATCACAGAAATACCATTTTCTTACAAGGATGAACCGTTTTGCTATAAACATTTTTTTTTTAACACTGAATAACAAGTTGACTTTGCATTCCTCAACAGACTACCCAATACTGATATAATGTCAATATTTATATTCCATGTTCAGTATCATTGAAACTGTAAGTGAGAGATTGATTTCTTACTGTATTTTCTATATACTTTGTGTGGTAGACCTAATCCATTGCCCGGTTAAACACTATCACCTGGCTCTTGGGTGTCTTTAGTGGAGTCCACTCTGTTGGAAGCATTTGAAACAGGAGTCCGATCAGAGGATAGTTGCACTGCCTCCCACATGGGTTGTGGTTTCTTTCTCCACCCCCACCCCACAAGTCTCGGAGGCTTTGTAATGGTCATGTTTGCTGTATTCCTCTAGTTAAGCCATACAGAAAAAAATGATACAACCCTATCTCTTTCACCACCTGAGACAAAGAACATCCTCTACCGAGATGTTGAGAATACCGCTTGTAAGATTGTACATAATAACAATGTTGCTATCCTGGTGGAGTTCAACACGATAAAGCTTCTAAATATGTGGGGCTGAGAGGAGTGAAAGTGTTTAACTTGTTAAAAAGTGAAGATGTTTTCCTGGGCAAAAAGTGAAAGTGTTATTTAATTATCACAAATAATAAACACATTCAATAACATTAAATAATTGTTCAAATCCATTATTAGTGGGTCTTCATTGAGCTTCATATGCTCACCACAACCAGAACAATGACGAATGAGATGAAGGCCATAATTTTCAAAGAAAAAAAAATTAATTGTAACTCCTTTATTTGCTATTAATCACCATAATTCTCTTTTATTAACATTTGATACACTTGGTTAACAGCCATGCTCTGCTCATGTTGATTATGATTGCAATCGTAAAATATTTGGTGGTTCCAACTGAAATAATGGGAATGTCACACTGGATGCTTTATAGCAGGTATGGACAACCTTTTTCTAACAGCGATCCTTTATGAGATATTGCCCATCATAAATTGGGTTACACCACTAAAAGAATAATTTAACTCTTAACATCCTGTTAAAAAATGTTTAAGTCTTCTTATGATTGAGCAGAAAATACTAAAAAGTAAGTTTTTTTGCGGCTTATTTATCATGAAATTTACAGGTAAGAAACACAGGTGTTTAAAGTATTTTCACACAAAAATAGTTCACTTTCATCACATATATAGTTCAATAATTCATATTAATGCAATGATGCAGTACCGTGTGGAACCGTGTTACAGGACATTAAGAGTTAATAAACATATATTGTGTAGTATCAGCATCATCATCATTTTACGTCTGCGTAATTTCGGCCCGAATTGATTCCTGACTGGAGTCACCACTCTCCGAGATGGGTCGGAGGACCACGCCCCGCTCGTACTTTCCAGTTTTGGTATGGTTTCTATGGCTGGATGCCCTTCCTATCACCAACCACTTTCCAGAGTGTACTGGGTGCATTTTATTGTGGCACCAACACTAGAGAGGTTGTCATGCCTATGACACGACTAGTGTCCTCTCTACCCTGTTTTCTCCGTCTGATCGCCAAACACTTTACAGAGTGTACTGGGTGCATTTTATCATGGCACCAGCACTAGAGAGGATGCCTTGGCCTCCTCCAGGCTAAAAAGTCCTCTCTACTCTACAAATATATGTATGTACCACATCTGTATGTGGTAGATATATATTGTATACTCTGTATGTAGTACAGGATACACAATATATTACCAACAAATCATAAAAATATGTTAGAGTCGGCTCTAAAGACTATGTTACAAAGTTTTTGTAAAAAGTTAGATTTTTTTTTCTTTTTGGGTTTGGTTTGGAGGAAGCTGTGCTCATGGCCTTCACAGTCCTCTGAGACTGGTGAGGTTGACGCGGTTAACATTCCTTTTGAACAGTTGTAAGTCAATGGATACAGGAAAAACGTGTGCAGAGAAGGAATTAGAGAGGACCGACGTTCTGGGAAGGAAGGACTGGACGAAGTGATCAGTATGGGGCCTGGATATAATATTGGTGATGAGCAGAGGAGAGATGAGTGAGCCAAGAATTTCTGGGTGGAGGTGGCATGAGACCAACCAGCTTCCTTGCAGTATTTGTTCTAGTTCATTATATTCTAAGTTCAAATCCTGCCGAGATCAACTTAGACTTTCATCCTTTCAGGGTCGATAAACAAAGTATCAGTCAAGTACTAGGGTTGATATATTTGACTAACCCTTCCCCTACAAATTTCTGGCCTTGTGCCTATGTTAGAAACAATTATTAAGGAACGAAAGTATTCAATACTGAAAATAAAGTAAATAGTGGACAGTAGAGTACTGGTTAGATACTATAAAGCATCCAGTGTGACGTTTCTATTATTTACGTTGGAGCAACCAAATTGTTTCACGATTAAATTTATAATTAACGGGAGCAAAGTATGGCTATTAACTACCCAGGTGTATCAAATGCTAACATAAGAGAGGTAGAGCCATTAGCAGCAAATAAAAGAAAAGACAATTACTTTTCTTCAAAATTATAGCCTTCTTCATTGCATTCAACTTTGTCCTAGTTGTGGGGAGGATATGAAGCAGAATACCTTTCGAGGTGTACCAAATGAGTTTATTGAAAGAAATTGACACTGCGAACAGACACATTTTTCCAAGGCAAGCTATCTCTTGTGCAAGTCATCAATCTCGTGTATTATTAAGCGCAGGAGATGGTGAGGTGTGTAAACTGGTATCAGAGGTTATACTAAACTGGAAGAACTACCACCGTGATATATTCACAGAGCATTTTATTCAAAATCCAATTCAAATTGGTGGTGTCAATGTCACCATTGAAATTGTGTCAGATGTAAGCACAGTGTAGGCTTTTTAGTGAAAACCTCAGTGGGTCTTTGGAGGTCTTGAAGTTGGTTCTAGAGGGTGTTTTCTGGTTGTAGCAGCTGATAGAACAACTGCAACACTGTTTTGTCATGAACAACAGTTGTGTGCGATCTCTGACCATCAATCAACTTGGTTTTCAACACCTGACAATCAAGCATTCAATAAATTTCGTTGATCCAGTTATGCATTCAACTACAAAGCATGTTGAATCGCTGCATCACAACCATGTGGTACCTGGTTCAGTTTCACTTGGGCAAGTGTTTTCTAGTATAGCCTCGGGTTGACCAATGCCTTGTGAGTGAAATGGGTAGACAGAAACTGTGCGGAAGCCCGTCGTGTATATATATATATATGTATGTCTCTGTCTTTACGTGTTTGTTTATGTCCCGTAACTTAGCGGTTCGGCTAAGAGACCGATAGAATAAGTACCAGACTTAAAAATATGTACTAGAGTCGATTTGATCGACTAAACCCTACAACGCTGTTCCCCGACATGGCCACAGTCCAATGACTGAAACCAGTAAAAAGGTAAACGAGAAATAGGTACTCATCGCACACAAACGAATTTGTGGCGTTATACCTTTCCTAGTGATGGATTTGAACCATTATTAAAAGATATTAGATCCGTTTATCATTTGTAATAAATAATTAAATAACACTTTCACTTTTTGACCAGGAAACCAGCTATCTTTCGAATTACGGTTGTAAACTCAAAAGAAATTACAAACAGAAACCAAAATACAATACAAACATCATTAAATTTAATAAACATATTTGAAGCATTATTGTTTCTTTGGAAAATATAAGGACATTCGTGTTTGTATTCTATTATGTTTATATTTTCTGTTGAGTTTAAGTATCGCCAGGAAAACACCTACACTTTTTGCCAATGTAAACTTTTCCTAGGTGAACGGAAATGAAGTCACAGGAAAAATGGCACATTTCATTTAAATACCATTAATAATAGTTGAAGTAATTAAACAAATAATATTTTACGCCGCTTATTAACTGACAATACATAACTTGTACATAATGACAACACAATTAAAAGTTTTATTCAATACCTTAAATAAAACAATCAAACAAAAAAAAAAATCAGTTATTTATTGAAGTTTTCCTGTGACTTTTTTTCCTGGATTAATATTTTTATTGTAATTTCAGTTTTTATTTATATAAAGAAAAGACTTTCATGTCAATTTTCCTCTTTAACCAGTATAACGCGACACTTTCACTTTAACTGGAATCTTTGTTCTGTTTCACTTTGGCCAACGCTTTCGTAAAACGTATACCACAAATAGTTATAGAAAACACGGATTTTGCTCACAAGGTAAAGCTGATGCTGTGAAACAACTCAGTCACTCACGTAGCTTGGGTCGATATAGACTCCCACGTTCTCTCTCATATATATATATATATATATATAATATATATAATATATATAATCGAGATATAATATGGTTTTTACCCGATATATATATATATAGAACTTAATTCAAATGCTGGATTAACTATCGATTTTCTTTACAACTATTAATCCGGCATTTGAATAAAGTTATTACACTCTACTCTCTATTGTTTAAAATTATTTACCATATATATATATATATATATATATATATACACACTGCATATATAGTTAAAATAAATGTACTATAAGAAATACTGATAACTGAAAACCGGCTCTATTGCAGAATATATTGAATGCACATTACTTTCATTATTTTTCTCTGCTATTCAGCAATAGAGACGGAATATTCATTCATATTTTCTATATTTTACGAAGGAATGATAAATAAAATGTAAACATGTATAAAAACAATAATGAACAAATGACCGGCGTGTGTATAAAAACCTATATAATTTAAATCAAAATATACAAATATCATTCGGAATAATTACATTTTTCTTTCTTTTTTTGTTTGTACGTCGGTTGGTGTAATCAAAAGAATAAAAATCTCAATATATATATACACACAATTCTCTCTCTGTATATATATATATATAAATACAACTCTTAGAGGTAGTAGTACTAAGTAAAACTTATATTTCAATGTTAAATTTCAAAAACAATTTTGTAAGTATAAATATATATATATATTTCATTGAAGCAGCAAAATAATGTTAAAGTGAACAAAATATAATAATATTTCGGTAATTCACCCAAGAATCTCGACACGTGTTTTAAGTCGCCATTCGTCAGCTCTTCATTGAAACGAAACAAACTTAAACCTTCATTTCCGGTGGTGCCGATGAAAAAAAACAATTTTATAATCATAATTCTCTAAACTATATTGTTAATTTATAATATATATTATTTAAACAAAGCAACAGAATTACTTTGAACTGTAATATTAAAAAGAAAATTCATTGTTGCAAGTATTTAATTAAAACGAAAGCCAAAGGAAATGAAGACTACAAGATGGAGCATCAGTATAGTGTGAGCGGCAAACAATATTTTTTTTAAAGCAAAAACTTCCTTCCATTTGCATCCCTCCACGTATAGAGATGTATTTATTATTACATTATATTATTGCTAATAAGCACACTGATGATATAGGTCAGTTAAACATGGTAAGATATAAATACTCTGGGTATTAAATACACAAATACGTACATATATATATACATACAAATCTTGGGGGTTACCTGTTCAGGGAACATGGTAAGGCCACTTACAAAATGCTACTCAAAGTATACTCAGTGTGAAGATGTTTTATTAAAACTGACTCGATATTTTAATATAATATATATATCCATCGCGTCTCTCTCTCTCTAAATTTTTTAAAGAAGATAGAATTGAGGTTCTTTATATTTATTTTACAATAAATCGTTTTTCTATTTTCGCTATGGTTAGATTTTTTTTCAAACGTAATTTTACTAGCGAAAAGTAGGATAAACTAATTTCAAGTATATTTTTCCTTGAAAATTCTGAACTAAGACATAATTTAGTTAATTTTTCTTTATAAGTATTTCGGTATTATTAAATATACACCACTATAGAAACATTTTTGCTGGATAACTTTTACGATTTTCTTATAATTAATGAATATCTAATTACATACATTCCAATAAATATAACTTCATATTTAAAACAGCTTGTTTATAGAATGAAATATTTTAATTATGAAAAACTATCTAAATCATGTCTTAGTTTACAACTTCAAATGGAAGCAATATAAATGTACCTTAGAAGATATATATATATATATATATTTCAAAATTGTCACAGTATCCCCGAAATATTATTTAATAACCAAAGTACGGACCAAACTTTTTAATTTATCCTAAACTAAATTAACAAAGTTCTATTAGCTATATACCGCTAATTATATTTTTGAATTTATGTGTTTAATAATAGTAAATAACTTCTAACCGGATTCAGGGAAAGGGGTTATTTAAATCTTTTCCACTCGTAATGGTTCCTTAGCGAGCGCCAAAGATTAAAGTGTGAAACTTTCAGGGTACTGAATTCGTGTCAGTTTCTAAAATGCACAAGGCTTTCAAATTTTAAGATATTTGGGGCTTAAAATTTTAAGTGTCACCTTTAAATTATTCCCCCCCCCCCCCGTCACGTCTAGAACCTCAGTATGTATTCATATTTGTAAAAAAAGAGTCTAGTAAAAATTATGCAAAGACCATATTTTTAGCCAGTTTTTTTTTTTCCTTCTCCGGATAACAAAATAATACAAATAGTCCTAGCATACTTTTTAATATACTCCTTTTTCATATATGAAAACATGCTAAGGTTCTCTGGCCGTGATAAAACAAAAACTTCAAAAGTGATACTGAAAATTTTATGCGGCTAAAATATATTTTAGCCGAAGTTATTAATAACCACAGCAATTCGTTTTATAGGATAAATTCCTGGCGAACCGAGTCAACGACCCGACCTGCGTTCAAAAGCACTTCAAATTTACGCTGACGATAATTTTGTTTGTTGTTTAGTCCCATGTCGGCGCTGATCAAACATACCTATGACTTATGGTCAAATGCGTTCCAGCCGTATCCATCTCTTATTATTTTATGTATCCTTTCTTTTTCAAGACGGTAGGGGGAGATTTGGTTGCTATTTATAACATGTCGAGTCACCGGGTAGCGGCTGCTTTGTTGGCTCCCTCTAACAACAATGTTCTTGAGAAAGACATGAACGTCACATTTATATAATTCCTTATACATTTATATCACTGTACCGAGTTAATTAATTATTTATTACAGTAAAAGCAAGGACATCCAGTTGTTTGAAAGTTCATATATAACTCTTCTAACGTATTTATTCGGTTAATATTTGTTGTTTTTATATACTTAAAAAACACATATCTATCTGTTCGTTCAAAGCTGAGTTACAGTAAGTCGCTACTCGCAGTTCTCGTTCCCGATCCTCAGGCAACAGATCTTATAGTGAAGCTTTCTTAGATAAACATCGATTGGATCTGTTTGGGCCACAATTGAAAACAGTTTATACATTGTTATGTCCAAATGTGGAACCAGTAATTTCTGCTAAGTTGTTTTCAGCAGGATCCAAATATATCCAATTGATGTTTATATAAGAAAGCCTCATTAACCATAACATCAGTCACCTGAGGTTTGGGAATGAGAAACTCTTGAGTAGTGACTCATTCCACTCTGCCTAACAGTATTGAGTACTTTCTTTTGCTTAATTGTATATTACACCAGTGTGATGCCACAAACCATATTATATATATATATACTAGCGTTGTACTTGTAAAAAATGACAATTATGGTAATAAATTTTGCAAACATAAGGTGTGTAAAAGAGAAAGATAGAGATAGTGGACATTGGCTTATATATAGAGATATAGATAGAGCTAAGCTGATGGTAGAAGTAAGCATAATTAGGTAATAGAGAGAAAGGGAAAGCATAACTGTCAATGTGTAGGTGTAAGGTCAGTTAGTAATAAACAGAGACAACGTAGGGTAGAGAGGACCCTTTAGTCTTGTCGAGGACATGACAACTTCTCTAGTGCTGGTACCATGATAAAATGCACTCAATACACTGTAAAGTGGTTGGCATTAGGAAGGGCATCCAACTGTGGAAGCCATGTCAACAATGGAACATACAAGGAAGAGGTGATTCCTGAGCCATCTAGGAGGGCAGTAACTCCAAATAAGAACTTACTTCGACTGTGACAACCTGTCCAACACATGACAGCATGTAAAGCGGACGTAAAATGATTATGATGTTGATGACTCACTCACTCTCTTTGTATCTTATTCTTACACACTAATGCACTCATTATCTATCCTTCTATCTTAATATATATCTAAGTGTATCTTAATAATTACAATTGTGGCAGTGAACAATGGGCAATCTTCATATATCTACTCCTAAAATACGATACAGGAAAAAAGATTGTCAATTTCACTTTATCACTAGATTCGTTTAGTACAAGGTCTTGTATGTATGTTTATATGTATGAGTGACATACCTACAGCATGACAGAACCAACAAAGTGACACAGGCTTATATATATACATACATCATCATTGATTTTATGTCTGTTTTTCCATGCTAGCTTGGGTTGAACGGAGATTTCTTGAGGCAGCATTTTACGGTCAGATGCCCTTCCTGTCACTAACCATACTGATTTTAGTATGGGAATCACAACACCAAATCAATAAACAGCCGGGCATTTGGTTATTGGAGATATAAACAAATGTCACCAGTCGATTTCAGCGATAAACAGCGTCAAGCGATGACAACCACATGCACGTACACACACATATATATATACGACAGGCTTCTCTGTCTAACAATTTCACTCACAAGGCATTGGTCGGCCCGAGGCTATAGTAGAAGACACTTACCAAAGGTGCCACACAGTGGGACTGAACCCGAAACCATGTGGTTGCGAAGCGAACTCCTTAACCACACAGCCATCTGCCACCCCTTTCTTCATGAAATGAGATGAAACATATACTCTGCTCACCCGTGACAAAATTGTTTTGATTCTTGTTTAGAAACATAATCTTGTTCTGTGAACTGAAGTGTATTTAAATAGATATAAAAGACATACATAGTAAATGACATAAACAGAATTGATCATGTTGGTACATCAAGAAAAATGTACATATATCCAAATATTCACAAGTGAATATTTGGACAGACAAATTGTTAAATTTACTCATCAGTCAAGTGTTTGTAGAAATGATTGATCGTTAATAATATGAAAATGGCGTTCGGGTCGGGTCTCTAGACTGAGGATAAGTTTCTCCCAACAGTTTCAGATGCCCTGAAAAGGGTCATGGACATTCCTTCTCCGACTGATAGGATTAAAACGATGAGACATTTTACGTATGTTTATTCTATTTTCTTACAGATGTACACATTTCCGAAAGTTTTGCTTTCACTTCTTGTCCTTCCCACTGTGGTTGTGATTTCATATAAACATGACGGTATGTTTCAATATTCTTAAAGTCTTAAGTTTTTTTCTGTACCACTGAACATATTGATTTTATACCACACGGACATACGAAGCCGCCACCTCTCTCTCTCCTTCACCCGTCCACTCCGATATTTAAAAATCTCCAGATATTGCACTGAATGTTAAAGAGGCCAGCAATAAAGCTTAAACGATGATTCAATAACATAAATAATTCAAGTTTTAACAATCATTATCTCTTTACAAGACATAATTGTACCCCAGAACATAATTGTTGAACCATGTGTAGAATGGTATCATGGCATGTTTGACTGAATTTAGAAGAAAGTTAGCTACTCAAACAATAGACACGTCTCTACTGCAAACAAGGACGCTGATTCAATTTTGTCTTTGGTCCTTTCTGTATCTCTTCCAGAACTGTTATACAACAGATACAACATTGATATAGCTGCCCTTTGTGAGACAAGACTACCAGAATATGGCAATATCGAGGATATGGCGTACACATTCTTTTGAAGTTGGAAACCAGCAGAGCAGAGACGTGTGTCTAGTATTATGTCCGGTATAAAACAGTATTATGTTAGATCAGGAACCAACTGCTATTAGCGACCGGATAATGTGTTTGAGAGTTCCCAGTGTTTACGTTTCTCAATGATGAACCCTAATGATGCCAAAGAGGAGTTCTACAATACTCTGCAAATGACCATATGCAGTGTACCCCAGAGAGACAAGCTGATAGTGGTGGACGATTTCAATGCCCACATCGGGCAAGAAGCAAAGAGGTGGCCCAGTGTTGTTGAAAAGCATTGTGTGTGTGGGGGGGAACTGCAACACAAATGGAGAACTTCTCACTTTATGCTCCGAGCAGGGCCTCCTCATTATCAACACCAACTTCAAATAGAAGGAAGAAGGGAAAGTGAAATAGATGCATCAGCGTTCAAAGCACTGGCATCTCCTAGACTACATCATAACTAGGAAGCAGGACAGAGGTGGTGTGCACATTATACAGGAGATGAGAGGGGTAAACTGTAGCACGGATCACGAAATGCTTCGGCCAAAGATAGCTTTTACGGCAGTCCACAAACAGAACAGAACCAAACTCTCAAATCCACAAAGCTGGTAACAGGGAAGTTGACGGATAGGAATTCAAAGGCAATTCTGGAAAGAGATATGAATGAGGCTCTGGAATTGTGGGAAAAACAATAACAAAAACCAGGAAGTATATATGCCAGATGTTTCTCGCTAGACACCACATCACATGACACAGCCAGGACAGTGGTTGGGAAACCAACAAGGAAACACCAAGACTGATTTGACTGTGAGGATGCCACTCTTGCTTCACTGTTAGAGCAACGTAACCCAGCTGGACAGAAATGCTCGTTCAAACTCTGCTAAATTAAGAGAAGCCAGGAGAATAGTGCAACATTACACCTAAAAGATGAAGTTGGAATGGTGGGAAAAGAAAGCATTCGAGTTGCAAACCGCTACTGATTTTAATGACATGTATAGCTTCTATGTCGAACTGAGGGATGTATACGCACCTCAGAAGAGGGGCTGCCACTCAGCTGAGGTCAGCTATTGGATGAACAATGTTACAGGAAAAAGAAATGCTCGACTACTTTGTAGAGCACTTTCACCAAATGCTCAATGCAGCAGGCATGCCGAGCAGAAAACCCTGGAAAATGGGATATATCACACTACTGATGTGTCAATGGATGATCCACTAAAAGTAGAGGAAGTGTTGCTTACCACCAGGTCACTCTCAGATAGAAAGACCCCAGAAGTGTACGGGATCCCAGCAGAAGTGTGACAAAATGGAGGGAACAAACTCATTAGATGTCTCCACCAGTTGATGCTAGAATATTTGGAGGCTGGTGATGTCCTACTGAACTGAAAGAATGCTAGTATCGTTCCCATATTCAAGAAGAGTGAATATTAACCTCCGGAAGACTGAAAGTCTCTATCAGTCACGCCCTGACGCGAGCTAAATGGCACAACTTGAGCCCATCATCATCATCGAAGGGTAGAAACTGGTACAGGCAAGCCACTTTACTTGTCTGGGTAGTACAGTTAGTAGTGACAGCAGGTTTAGTGACGAACTAGATCGCAGGATGAGCAAGGCCAGCTCAGTATTCGGAAAGTTGAGAGGGCGACCGTGGGACAACAAGCACATAACGCTCCAAGTAAAGTGTAAAGTATACCGAGCAATAGTATACCCTATTGTATGGATCAGAGGCATGGATACTACACTACAAACAGGCAAAAAAACTGCATGCATTCATGATGAGACACCTGAGACAGATCCTGGACATTACCTGGA
Source organism: Muusoctopus leioderma (assembly GCA_027124095.1). NCBI lineage: Eukaryota > Metazoa > Mollusca > Cephalopoda > Octopoda > Octopodidae > Muusoctopus > Muusoctopus leioderma. The sequence goes on from JAOPJM010001291.1 coordinate 35,798,828, forward strand.
AAGACAAGGTCAGGAACACCATCATCCTAGACAAAGCCAGTCTCCCTAGCATGGAAGAGATATTGGTACAGCGAAACATTCACTGGCTGGCGCATGTCCAAAGAACAGAACATACTCGATTGCTAAAATAAATATTCTATTCAGGGCTGGCTAGCAGTACGATAAATTATGGTAGACTCCGACTTAGATAAAAGGATGTGCTCAAACATAACCTGAGGAGATTTAACATTGATACAACAGCTGGATGACGGCAGCTCAGGACAGAAACCTATGGAGGAGAGCGATTCACTTTTGATATTATGACTCGAGACTATACATATGAATAGTCATCAGACAGCCAAGGATGCTAAAATATGTTATTTTTTTCGACCGTTGGCCCACTACAAAGCAGTGTCTTATCGTGTATATCTGTAAATACTTTAAACAATGTTCCTCTTAATTCTATGTTGTTCTCACTTAATCTACAATACATTCTTTCTCCGCTTTTTTCTCATGTTTGAAGTACCAGACACTGTGCATATAATTTTTCCCGTTATACGTGTCACGCATTGTATCCCTCTAGAACTTGCTCGTCATTCCTGCTATTACATTATTTGCTAACATCCAGAAATATAATTAAATATTCCACTGAAGTAAATTCACCAAAATTTCAAGTATAGAAAATCTTTGCGAAATATGTACACTGATTCACAACCTCAAACAAACAAATAATGTTTCTCTTTTCTCTTCATGAATGTATTTCTTTTGCAGTATGTAGGGGATGTAAATTGAACGGAAAATGCCTTTGTACAGGAAAAGGTATATTTAGAACATTGTATGAGTGTAAAGAAGTGAAATGTGAGGATAACACACTCACAGTTTTGAAAATGTGTAAGTAAAACCCTAAAATGTTTCTTTCACACAATTCATATCCCAAACAGTTTATTATGTCTAAAATACTTAATATAGCGAGCAAAACTTTTTCAGTTAATTAAAAATACCTTTTCAGTGAGGAAAGGGAAGTATAGGCTCTTAGTTGAAATTATTTTGCTCACTGCATTAAGTATGTTAGCATCCACCCAACGAGTGTGTTTCATGCAGATGGCATCCCTAAGTAATTTTCTTCAGTCATTAAATTAAGTTGTTAAACCAACTCTTGTATATTTCTTGTGCAATAATATAGTGATCGTCTATCATTAGATCTGGCAGGTTCAGGTAAAAGCTATGCTTCTCTGGGGAGACCTAATGTTAATCAGCACTCACTCAACTAGTTTACTGTTGGTTTCGGTTTTTGTATATATTTTCTTAAATAATTTCTGTATACTGTGATTTTTATTACCAACTTCTGGCTTCCATCTCGTAGTGTGTGCTACTTGAGTTGTTGAAATTATCTTTTATAACCATTTCTGGCACTTATAAATTGATATATAGGTGTAAGTAGATGAAGTTATTATGAGGGAGAAACATACAGAGACAGAGAGAAAGAATTCTAAAGGTATGTAGTTCTTGATAAAAAATATTGTACAAAGGGTTTTGTAGGGGTGATGATATGTTTAGAGATAGGTGAAGAGAATTCATTATATGTGTAGGTTATACACTGTCAGTATATTCAGAGGAGAGACTTGTGCCATAAGTATGGAATAGAGGAATAGTTAAACATTGTTTTTTTTATTGAAGATTTAGCCATTTCTTGGAATTAAACTTCAAGATATTTAGGTGATGAGTATGGTAAATATATCATTTATTAATTTAGATGAGGCTGTAGTGGCGTAGGTGAAAAGAAACAGTTTTAACTGGTACTCAAAACTAGGATTTAATATTCGTACTAATTGAGGCTTGCCTGTATAAGAGAGAGTGAGAGATATATTGATTGTAGGGTTTATCTGTGTATCTAAGCAAGTCATAATTATGAATTTCAATTACGTTTTCAGTTTGCAAAGATAATAAAGGAAATTGCCTGGAAAATGGTGTTAATATTTCTGGTATTCAAGATCAGCGTTGTGTTACATTTAGCTGCTCAATATCGGATGACACCCCGAAGCTACATGTAGGGTATGATATAGGTAGGTAGTAAACCTGAGTATATATTACTATCCATGTATATATGTACGTATGTAAGTATGCATGCATGTATATACTCAAACAGACACCCATATATATATATATATATATTATATATATATATATACACTTGGCTCACATGTTGTCTGTATCTTTTGAAGGGCTTGCCCGAAACGTTAGACCTATTTTTCTGTTTCAATTGAGCGTTAAACTAATT
>JAOPJM010001291.1:35837971-35850471 GCA_027124095.1 Muusoctopus leioderma
CCTGGAGGAGACCAAGGCATCCTCTCTAGTGTTGGTGCCATGATAAAATGCACCCAGTACACTCTGTAAAGTGGTTGACGATTGAAAGTATAAATCGTAGAGTAGGGAGGGTTCTTTAGTTATACCATAGGCATGATAACCTTTCTAGTGTTGGTACCATGATAAAATGCACTCAGTACACTCTGTAAAGTGGTTGGTGATAGGAAGGGAAACCAAGCCAAATATAACATGAGTGAGACGTGGGCCGCCAACCTGTCTGGGAGAGTGGTGACTCCAATCAGGAATCGACTGGGGCCGAAATCACCCGTCCAACCCATGCCAGCATGGAAAACGGAGGATGATGATGATGAGTGCTTTGGCAATACATAGTGATGGGGAAGACCCACCCACCCATGCAAGCATGACAAAATGAACATTAAAATGGTGGTAGTGATGGAGGTAGTCTCTCGCCCAATATGTCTCTGTTAAGTCTCCATCTGCTACCTGCTTCCTCTCCTCTTTGATACCCTTTCATCTTTCTCTACCACTCATCTCTTTATTTACTCACCATCTGTCCTATTCACTGTACCATGCTGCCCGTGTAATTAGGGATGGCAACGGATCTCCCCAATTCATTGAACCGTGCTACTCGTGTAATTAGAGATGGCATTGGCTCTGTCCGACCCTCTCACCTATCTGACAATCACCCTCTCTCCTTTTCACTGCACCATACTGCCCATGTAACGAGGGTTAGTATTGGACCTGTCCGTAGTCAGTCCCCTCCTACCACCATCCTTATCACTATACCTCTCGCTCTCCCATCATGACACCTATGTATAAGGGATTGCATTGGATCTGTTCCTATCTGATACATCCTACTATCACTCTGTATGTGTTGCTAGCCTTCACTCTCTCTTCCCCAGGCCACTCATTTGTTCATCTCTATTACTATCCATCACCTGCTCTCTCTCTTTTTCACCAGCAAACATGTAGCTGCCATTACTGTCTCCCTCCTCTACCACCCTCTCATCCCAATCATTGTTTCTCCTATCATACTCTTGTTCCCTTCACCCACTCACTCTGGTTCTTCTGTCATTGCTCTCTCTTCTATTCACCTTCTTGGTCACATTGCCTTGAACAAACAGAGACACTGTAGAGTAGTGAGGACTCTTTAGTCTTGCAGGGTACAAAGCAGCCTCACTAGTGCTGGTGTCACGATAAAATGCACCTAGTACACTCTGTAAAGTGGTTGGTGTTAGGAAGAGCATCCAACTGTAGAACCCATGCCAAAAATGGTTCCTCAACCTGTCTAGGAGAACAGTAACACTGAATAAAACTAACTTGGACCGCATCTTGTGCTTTGCCAAAAAGTCATGGATAATGAGTGGTGCGTGAGCAGGTGCGTTGTCGTGGTGCAGCATCCAAGTTTTGTTTATCCATATCTCGGGCCTCTTCCTTCACACTACCTCTCCCAAACACCCCAGGACATCCAAGTAAAACTCTTTATTGATTGTTTGACCACATGGAGAAAACTCATGATCAATGATGCCCTTCCAATCAAGAGACAGTCAACATCACCTTCACATTTGAATGACTCTGATGTGCTTTATTTGGTCACAGTGACAATGATCCAACCCACTGCAACAACTACCTTTTTGTTTTGACATTGTCACCACCCACCCACATTTCGTCAGCTGTTATAGCACTTTTCTGGAAGTTCTCATCAGCATTCGAACGATTAAACAGCTCCTGACTGACTGACGGACTCACTTCTGTTTTTGTTCATCTGTCAGCAGACATGGCAGAAATTTTCCGGCAACATGATGCATCTTCAATTTTTCTTTTAAAATCACGTAACACAAACTTTTACGGATTTTTACTTCTTCAGAAACTTCAGACAGTCAAGTGACAATTTTCACCGATCACACCATGCATTTTTGCAATGTGATCATCGTCTGTTATCATGGAAGGTCATTCAGATTTGGGATCGTCTTCGGTGGTTGTTCTTCATCATCATCATTTTACGTCCATTTTCCATGCTGGCATGGGTTTGACAGGTGATTTTGGCTGGAGTCACCACTCTCCTAGACGGGTCTGGGGACCACGTCTTACACATGTTTCGTTTGGCTTCCTGATTTAAAATGCTGGTTCCACATGTGAAATTGCATACAGCTTGAATAGTCCTCCCTATAGGCCTGTTGCAACATTAAAAACGTCTCCGTAAAAGGTTTTCCCAATTTGAAACAGAATTTCACAGAAACACGTTGCTCTTTCAATTCCTTTATTGTTCAACTTGCAACAAATCGCCAAGTGCACTAAACATACGTTCACTCTAGCACATATAGATCAGTGACTAAATGACATGGCATGATGTGGCTATTATTAGACTGAAGGTCAAAGGTCACTCATGTGCAGTATTGCAGTTGCAAGCACGCTGTGCCAGCTAGTTGGTGCACTGTTTTAGAAGTTCTGTTTCTTTTTGGACAAACCTTGTACATATAATGGTTTCTTTAGACTTTTTTTCTTTTTTTTTTTTGTTAATAATTTTCCCCTTCACTATATTACTATATTTTCTTTTGCAGCATACAAATGATTTTGCACTTTATACAGAAGCCATTAAATTTTTCAATCAGCATGAGACTATGGTCCGAATTGCTGTTCGTACTATTACTTTAAATGTATACCGAGGTGAGTGATGATGCATCCCTTATGCTATTACTTTAAATGTATTTAAAGCAAGTAATGATAGCAATTGTACAATGAATGTATGGTATAAAAACTAGAAATTAGTTACTACTTTTAGTATTCTATCTGAGGTTTTCAAATATTTGTCAAACTATACTTTCATCTTTATACAGTGTAGTAAATAAAAACACATCTATAGACTGATGAATGTCTGAATTAAAGAAATAGATAAGAGAGTTGATTTTCTGATTCAAAATTTAAACTACTGTTACGAAATGAAGGAAATATATATTCTGATCTACATAATGAGTTTTCGAGGATTAAAATCATGGAAGTTTGATAGATAGTAATGAATTTGAAACCCTACAAATGACCACAGCATGTATGCACATTTGTTGTATATAATGAAAGATTGTTTATAGGAAGGTTAACAAAAGTTTTAAAATATTGACCTTGAGCAGTGGACAATCCATTAATTTCATTTAAGATAGTGAAATATTACAAGGGTGAAGGCAAATTAAAGAAATGCATTATTCCCCTCTACTGTAGTGACAGTACATCCCATAACCTATTGGGTTTTAAGGGTACTGCTAAAGACTTCCTTTTTAATGCAGTGTATCTAGAGCAAGTAAGGCCAGTGAGCCCAAATATTTTCAAAATATACATGAATTAGAACTCAGCACTTCTAAGATAGTGCGACACCTGTCAGTTTTACAATGCCCCTGTTACAGTGAGCTATACCATCTTATGGTACTTATTTACAGCTAGGTGACCTGGGTTGAATTAAATGTTTTGGCCACTGTCATTGTGCAGCATTGGTGATTAGATACAATTTGCTCACCTGTCAGCCGGTAGGTTTTCTGACACATTATTGATTCTCATTTCATTGTTTAGGAATTTCATATTTCCAAGAGTTGCAGAGGTGATCTTATTGAGTGAGATTTAATGAGGTCCTTGTGTTGAAGGATTTAATTGAATAAATTTTATTTTATTGTTAATCTGATTAAGAAGGAATACTGAGGTATCGTGCTTGGAGAAGATATGGATTGACTGTTAATTTAAATATTTCTGGAATTTGATCATAGAAAATAATGAAATTTAGCATTTTTTCAGCATATTATTGGGAGACTTTGTCAGTTAATGGAGAAGCATTCTAAATATAGAGCAAGTTGATCAAGTATTTGGAGATGGTTTACAAAATGATCTTGATTAATATTATTTAGCAGTGACCTCTTGAGCACTGAAACATTTTTCAGTCTAATCTGGTGCTTTGTCAGGCTTTAAAAAAAATATTTTCTTAATACTATAATGGCTGAAGCTTTTCTGGACTTCTATGCCATCCTGACATAAACCTATCACATGACCATCTAATACCCATATTGGGTTTCACTTCCTAACTCTCCATTCAAAACTATTTTCATTGAACATCACCCTAGAAAAATTCAGACTAATCATATATTTTAACTTCTCAAACCTCTCTGATTCATGAGAGTCTTGGGGTGTATAGTTTCTGCTGTTTTCCATTTAGGGATTCAACACTATTACTTCTGCAGTGTTTTATTTTATGATTAACTAATTCCTTTTTTTATTTTAGTAAATTTAAGGACAAATGAGATGGTTAGATCAAAAGAATGTCACACTTAATGTATAGTATCTTATTTGGCACCTCATTTGGTACCTTATTTGGTACTTTGCCTTTCATCCTTCCAATGTCAATTAAATAAATACCAGTAAAATACTGGAAATCAATCATATCTTGCCTCTTTAAAAATTGTGGTTGACGAAAAGAAATTTATTTTGACAAAATTTACCTTGAAATTTTGGTATATATATCCTAAAATGCAATTTTTATCTCAGCGTTTTCTCTATATTGAAACATACTTATTTCAGAGTTGTACTTGTTTGACAAGCGACTTGATTTGAGACCGTGTGTTGAAACTGAAGTAGTTACATCATGGAAGAGTCATTTTAGCCACTTAAAAACACACAAAAGCTGTTATATTCACTTTATATTTATTTTGTGAGGTGTCAGAACTGTATCAGTGACCAGGTTGCCACTGTGATGATACCTCGCGAAATAAATATAAAGGAATATAACAGCTTTTGTGTGTTTTTAAGTGGCAAAAATGACTCTTCCATGATGTAATTGCTTGAAATATACTTAATTTGATTTTAAAGTTAAACTGTTAATATTTTTCTTTTTCCAGTGGATGACAAAGCAATGTTGAGATACATCCGGGATCGAACAGCAGCTCCTTATTTTTCAAATCTTGTTTGGTTTATTGGTAACCATATCTTAGATCTTGACTGTTGTGTACGCAATGATGCAGAGTGAGTATTTCTTTCACTGCTTCCAAAATATATGCTCACTAATATTTTTTAGTCTAAGAGGTCTTTATTTAACACACACCTTAGGCATTTCACCCCCCCCCTCTTTTATTTTCATTCTTGCATTGGATTGTTTTGCAATTATAAAACATTTTCTCTAATCCATATGAAAATGTCAATGAGATATTCAATTTAAAGCCTGCTGGGATATTATTAAATATATTAACACATTTTGTTTGGCTCTTTACTTTCTTGGTGAAGTCCTCTAACTTAAAATTATAACATAGAATACTTAGAGTAAATATATTTATAATAATTTTTGTTGTTGTTATGCAACAATTAGAATGTTGTACATTTTAAATTGTTAAATTAAAATATTTGAATAATTAATTTCAAAACTGGATTTAAAATTTCATTGTGGTCTGTGTGTGTGTGTATTTGCTTTGAGTGCTACTGGAAACATGTAATCCAGTACAACCTGTTACATGGTCAGGTTTTTGGCGACTAAACTGGCACCCCCACCAGGCTAGCCTGGTGAGGAGGGTGCTAGAAACCCAACAGGATAAAACAAGACCTGTCGTAAGGGCGGAAGAGCCCAACAGCTATCTAGCATTAGTGTGTAGGGACATAGAAATACTCGATATGGTAAACGAGCGTGCTGTAAGACCACTGTAGAGTGATGGACCCCTAGTTCTTGTCAGAACATCTGTCTAGGAGAAGGATACTCTGATGTAAAAGCTGATAAAAAATAATTAAAATAAGTAAAGGATGGGAAGAACTGACCTATTTTACTCAATGATTGACATTGAGATTTATTGACTGTCATTGCAAAAGCCACTTGACCTGGCAGCTGTAATCGTGTAAGTTGATGGGAAGTGTCGTTTCGGAGACAGGAAGTTTGCAGATCAGTGATAACACACATCATCGTCATCGTCATCATTATCATCATTAGGATAGTGCAGTCGATAATCTGCCATAGACAACTTGTATGTTTGAAAGAATCCCAATGGATCTGAAATTTAACAAAATAGCAATATTGAAATGAGTCAATCTTGGATTTAAGGTGCAGCATAGGTCCCAAACACACAGACACCTTTCATGTCTCTGTCAAACTCATCATCAGACTCAATAAAGCCCATCTTTAATACTGCTTCCCTGTATGCTTGGCATTGCTGTTCCCCAACAGTTCTCAGCTCTTGAAATGAGCATGCCCCAGATTTATGCAGTATAACCATACTCAGACAATATTTTTCAGAATCTTGAGGAATTGACAAAGTAGATTCTGTCAATTAACAATCCATGTTTTCTCTGTTAAGTTTTTGTCAATCTATTCCAAACATAGTACTCTGGGAAATTAGAGTACAATATATATCTAGCAGACTCGTGTTTCAAATTCTATATATTCCACCAGGCCCATGTTATAAAGAGTCAAAATAAATACATAAAAGATTTTCAAGTATAAAGATATTTGAGAAAATTACATCATGTTGATCTGACAATTTTCAGATTTTGGAATTATAGAAGACAAAATAATTCCAGAAAAGACATGATAAACATTGATAAAACAATTCTGAGAAACCATTTAGATATAACAACCATTTCATTAATACTATTTGTTAAATTATTATTATTATTGACTATGGTGAGCAGTAATAAATATTTAGATTTACCACAAAGCTAAGTGTGCAAAGTTGAACAGCTGTTCAAAGTATTTTTCAAGTTCATGGTCAAACACAAGCATGATAAACACACACACACAATATTATTTTAGTTATGATGATTACTGCTGCGGTGAATTAAATGTTATGATATGGTTTCTAATATGTTATTTTTCAGTCACCAAAGTCGAGATAGACTGGCTGACCTAGTTGCTGAACATTTAGACCACTTGCACTACCTCAATGATATTCTTTCTCTCAACATAGATGAACTCAATGAAGTGCTTGTTGAGCATTTGCTGAATCGATTACTTATTCCTCTTTATGTGTACTCTTTGACAAAGAGGAAAAAGTACTCTAACAGACAGGTAAGATTATCAAGTCTGAGGAACAAAAATCTCTGTTCACTTAATAAACTTAATAAAATTCTTCAGATTTTAATTAATTTCCATTTTTTATGCCGTCTTTATTTTATTTTATTGTTTTTTTTTGTTTTTTTTAGTATAGGACCAGGAAATTTATTCACACGTGTTGGTAAAATAGTTGCCGTACTTCATAAAAATTTAGATCCTATTGTAGTATAAGGCAAAGGAGATTATGCAACTTTATATTTCAAATTTTATATATTTTGTCCATAATAGTCATATATATACTTGTGTATATTGTTTCATTGTTTTGTTTTATAAGTCAATCTTGGATGCAGTTGATGCCTAGCCTGAACATCTCAGATTAATGCAAGCAAGGAAGGAATTGGAAGGAAGTCTTGTTCAAATGCTTTCAACAGAGTGAACTTTGCTAAAGGCACCCAAAGACCAGGTGGTGGTATTAAACTGGGCAGCATATTAGACTTGTAAACTATGAGGTACATTGGCTAGACTAATAACCACAAAGATCACAAGCTGAAACCATACTATAGCTATCATGTTGTTTGTTCCCTTGGGTGAAGCACATAAGTCTGTTTTCTTTTCCTGTTGCTTGGCAGTTGAAACTGGTTTCATTCCTACTTCATAGTTGGCTGACTTGTTGTAGTAAGAACATCCAGCTGCAAAAGCAATTGCCAAACCAGTATGCTAGGCTGGAAAAATGGATGTTAAAAATAAATAAATAAATAAATAAATGTAAATTTCTGGACACCAATCCTATATCCTTCAATGAGTTATCAAAACATATCCAATTATTTAACGTTAAAGTGTGTACTAGTTTTACATATTAAGCATTTTATTACTTGGGCATTTTGATTCCTTGTGGAAGTTGTCTGTGACTCTATTCTTCCTACTTTCATATTTTAACCCTTTTGTTACCATATTTCTGATAAAATATATTGCCTATATTTTTTTTAATTAATTTTGAAAATATCCAAGAATTTTAATAAATATAACTAACTTTTTCATTATTAAGCTGGTGTCTGGACCATAACTTAAAAAGAAAGTCTTACATAAAGTTATGATGGACAGTTTTAATTTAAATATGAACAATTTAAAATGGGCAGTTTTGTATCATAGAACTAGAGTTGTCTTTGGCATGTTGGTATCAGAAAGGTTAATGTTTTGTCCAAAATTGTTAATTTTAACACAAATTACTTGATTATTTTTACATTCATTATTGAACTATTTATTTATCTAACATTATCTGTAGTATTAGCTCAGCTGGCTAGTTCTAATAATCCTTAATGTACACTGGTATCACCTCACATTTTCCATTTTGAATTTTCAGCTTTAAGTTACTAATCTGCTATAGTAAATATGGTAAAATAGGATTTCCCTTTTCCTTACATTTTATCACCATAAAAACATTAATTGAATAGTTAATCAAAATAATCATTCAGTTTCCTTATATGTATATATATATATCATCATCATCATCATCATCATATGTTCGTTTTCCATGCTGGCATGGGTTTGGACTGGTGATTTCGGCCCGCAACGATTTTAGTTGGAGTCACCACTCTCCTAGATGGGTTGGGGGACCACGTCTCACTTGTATGTTTCATTTGGCTTGGTTTCTATGGCTGGATGCCCTTCCTATTACCAACCACTTTACAGAGTGCACTGGGTGCATTTATCGTGGCACTAGCACTAGAGAAGGTGCTTATATATATATATATATATATATATATACGTTAAGAGTAACAAACTGGAGAAAAAGTACTCAATACCGTAGTAGTGTAGTAATGTTTATTTAATCCGATTCAGTCTCCTAGGAGATTGAATCAGATTAAATAAATATATAAAGATTCATTTTTTAAATTGAATTAAAGAAATTTTTTTTGACCAACCTGCCTGAAACTGCCCATGGTTCTAGGATAAAAAACTGTTTGTTTTAAAGTGTTCATATTTAAATTTAAACCTTCCATTCTAATGGAAGGTTTAAATTAAAATATGAACACTATGTTCCAAACACCAACTTAATAGCAAGAAATTTAGTTATTTTACTAAATCCTTCCAAATTCCTGATTATTTTCAAAATTAATTAAAATCATTGGCAGTGTATTTCATTAGAAATGTGGTAATGAAAGGGTTAAAGATGTAGTAAGCTAAGATTAATTATTGGAAACTATGCTGCTGCTCATACCACCCACCACCTCCCACTGCTGATGCTATCTCTCTTACCTGTGATACACCTATACTGCTACTAGTCGTACAGCTTGCTACCCTGTCAACACCTGATATGTAGCCACCACTATCCCAGCACATTTCCTCTCCCACCACTGCCTCCACCATCCACATCCACTTTTCTTCACCTCCAGGACTCCTTGGACTGCAGGAGATCTCCCACGACTATCCAATTAATGGACTGCTCACACCTGCCCCCCCCTCCCTCATGCATCATTCACACTCTCAGCCACACTCATCCATTTCTATTCCACACTCAGGACGCATCACTCACCCTCTTGCCCACACCCTGAGCCACACTCTTCCATTTCTATCTCGCACTCTCAGGTCACAGTTGCCTTCCAAAGGGCAGAGACTCTGTAGAGTAGAGGACTCTTTAGCCAGGGTATCCTCTCTAGTGTTGGTGCCACAATAAAATGCACCCAGTACACTCTAAAGTGTTTGACAATTGAACAGAGAAAGCGTAGGGTAGAGAGGGCTCTTTAGTTGTGCCATGGGCATGACAACCTTTCTATATTTAGCCATTCTTTAGATGGTAGGGTGTTATCTGAAGGAGATTTGGTTGCAATTTCTGCAGGTAGAGCAACTGCATAGTAGCTTCATTGGTTTGATGTTGATGATGTTGATGATGTTGATGTTGGTGATATGGGCAGAGGTACATGGTGATGGTCAGTGTGGTGATGATTCTGATAACAGTGGGGGTAATTATGACACACAACAATGATGATATAGATAATGATCATGGTGGTGATAATAACAAGGTATCAAACTAAGACATAAAGCCCCTCTCCCTAGCTATCCATGCTAAATCCACACCATCTGTCCACCTTACAGCTGAATTTGACCAGAGCTAACGAAGGCTAATAATACTATGGACAGTAACACCCTACTACTACAACCACCGCTACTACTACTGCTGCTCCACTATCGACACTACCACCACCGCTGCTCCACTATCGACACCACTACAATTGCCATCATTACTATTACTGCTACTACTACTATTACTACATAGCTACTGCTACTACTGCTGCTACTACTACTACAACTACAAATACTACAACTGCTACTGCTGCTGATACTACTACTACTACATAGATACCACTGCTGCTGATACTATTACTACTACTGAACACTGTCATGTCAAGTGAAGAGTGGGACTCTGGATTCAGTTCTACCCACATTCCAGGCATTTTCTTTCGGAGCTAAAAAAAACAAAAACCTAAGCCCCACTCAATATAGGGTTTCTTAAAAAATGCCAGAATGTGTATAAAAGATATTGCGAGTGAGAGGTGTCAGTCGTCTCAAATAACCAGAATTATTCTTCTCATCAGCATAAGAAAAGCGCATCAGAAGAAGAAAAAAAACAAAAACAAAAAAAAAAATTGAAAGTTGTTCTTTACCTGGATTTCATTTCCATTGTGGGCCATTCATCAATATATCCTGTCAGACCTTGGAGCTGGATGGCACCAATGATTAGGCCAAAGACAAAACCTAGATGAATATATATATATATATATATATATACAAATCAAAAAATTAGATATGATGGATTTTCTTTACAACATTTTATTATGTATGTAACAGGCGTTTCTGCCTGCTGCCACACTGTACCCCAATATTTCTACTTTGCATATGCATTTCGATAATTTGTTTACTGGTACAGCTTAATTGACATCAGGCTTCTTCAGACAACACAAACATTGTAAATCTAACAAATATATATATATATATTATGTGTGTGAAAAAATGTTTTCAATGTGTGAATTTATGAAAAAGTATAACTGTAGAAATTTAAAAGTCAGGTGACATGTGAGGAAGAGCAAGAAGAATTGGCAGCAGAAAAGATTATGTGAAAGTAGCGATGTATCCATAATGGATGGTAAGGGTGGCGGGAAAGGGTTCAGGCACTATAGTAGCAAAGAGAAGTGAATGGAGAGAGGTGGTAAAGAAAGTAAAAGGAATGAAAGATGCATTATAGTGGTGGAACAATAGGGCAACAGGAAATTTTATCTAAGCTTTATCATGTTTATTAATTAGGTTGGGTCTGGTGGCTTATAATGTCTGAGTAAATACTTCTGTTGGTGTAAGCAAGTGCATAGTAGATCGTTATGGGTGTTCAGTCTATTTTCATCTTGGAATAATATTGCAACTTTTTCTGCTAAACAGAGCTGGCATTTGAGGCTGATATTGACACCACTGTTTATAGGCAGTCATGGGATCGAGAATGGACCATGATATTTTAAAGGTGCTGTCGCTGTTTTCCCATGGCCTCCAGATATAATTGGAAAGACTTGTGCAGTGCCTCCTTTCTCTCTCTCCTATCACTCCCTTGCTCCTATCACTCTGGTTCTTTTCTGTTACTCTTTTTCTATCACCCTCTTGCCCTGGCTCTCTTTCCAACCAGTAGTGTGAGAAAGAAAGGAACTAGAGACAATGCACAAAAGAGGGGACTCTCTTTAGTTTTGTTGGGGGCAAGACAACCTCCCTGGTGTCAGTGAATGAATGAACAGAGACAACACCGGGTACAGAGGACTCTTTAGTCTTATCAGGAACAAGGCAGCCCCCCCCCTCTTGATAAAATTCACCCAGTACACTATGTAAAGTGATTGGCGAAAGGAGACAACATAGGATAGAGAGGACTCTTTAGTCATACTGGGGACATGACGAACTCTCTAGTGCTAGTGCCACAATTAAATGCCATCAGTACAGTCTGTAAAGTGGTTGGTGACAGGAAGAGCAGGCAGCCGTAGAAATCATGCCAAAAATGGAACGTATGTGTCAGACGTGGTCCCCAACCCATCTAGGATGGCAGTAACTCCAAATAAGAACTGACACAAACAATGATGACCTGTCCAACCCATGCCAGTATGGAAAAGCAGACCTAAAATGATGATGATACACACACACACACACACACACATATATATATATATATAGTACAAAAACAGAAGTTAATAATTTTGTTATTCTTACCTCTTTAGCATCAGCTTTTTTCAGTCTTCTACCAAATGTAGAATAACGTAGTGCCCTGTGTACATAGCGGATGGAAATGGAATAACAGTTTCTTTTACGGCCAAAGAAATGCTGGGAAAAGAAAAAAAATTTAACTCATGAAAACAAGATATTCAGTATTGCATTTGTTGTAGAATAAACTGAAGAAGATAGCTTCTTAAGTCTTTGATACATACAAAGAAAAATGGCATTGCCAAAGCATGCAAGAATGGGGAGGCCTCTC
>JAOPJM010001291.1:35899427-35909467 GCA_027124095.1 Muusoctopus leioderma
GAACCCGAAACCATGCGGTTGCGAAGCGAACTCCTTAACCACACAGCCATCTGCGCCTATTATATATATATATATATTTATATATATTTCTTTGGTTTTTAAAGTAGACTGACTTCATCAAACTGATAATGGTGAAACTTCGAAGTCACTGTCTACTTTAAAAACAAAAGAAAAAGTATTTCGACTCTACACTTGTATTGAGTTCCTTTCTCCAGTGTATGTTTTTGATGATGAAATATATATATTATATATAATGGGTTGCTAGACATCGGGTTTGATTGATATATATATATTATATACTTACGTTTAAGCTAAAGGTCCCAGTTTCCTTTGCTAACAGTTAATCAAATTTAAACAATACTTTGATTATGGTGACAGTGGTATTGGATAGATGATCATAGATTTAATTGTAAATATCTATGTCTCATTTTTTTATCTATTTTATACATATATATCAACCTGTTCTTTTTCTTTGAGAGGGAACATTTTAAAGGAATGGCATTATTATTCAAATCATTGTTTTGTTGTCATTTGAAATCATATACATTAGCAATGGATCAAAATGCTGGATTGCAATTCTATTTTCAATTTGTTGAGTAAATTTGGGTATCTTAATAATTGTGGCTTATATAATCTTGTTGGGAAAATGTGAATGGCTGAGTTGATATGGTACTGGGCAACCAGTTAAGAATTCAGTAGTTAATATATTGTTACTAACACCAAGTTAACTCTCAAATTGTGTTGTTTAGCTTCTACTCCGTTCTGATTGAGCACATTTATGATCGAAATTGTTTCAGCTGTGGTCATCCGATCTTTTTGTATATCAGGCACTACATTGTCCAATGTATCCTTTATTTAAAATGGTAGGGTGTGATTTGAGGGAAATTTGGCTGCTGTTTTTAACAGGTCCACATAGAGGTTTCCTCATTGACTTGTCTCAAATGATGTGGTCTAATTAGCTGTAAATAAGTACCACAGGGTAGGAGAAACTCACTGCTGTAGTCAGTGGTAGAACTGTCAAATTGATGAATGTTTTGTTCGCTTGCCATATTGAGTTCAACTCCTCTTGTGGGTATAGCTTTGTGAGAGGTAGTCTCTACCATGCCTGATTTGCCCAAGATATACACTACATGAAGACAATCTTCAGTGGTGCCCCTACAACCTGATGTTAATAGAGATAATGTATTGAATTTGTTACCTCTCATCAATTGTTATCTACATGAAATGTTGCATCTGTTACTTCTAATTAGAACCATCACAAATTGTCTGAGTCAACGAGGATGCCTATACATGGTCACTCAGCCTGATAGAAATAGCAACCAAATACCCCTTAAATCACACCTTATCCTAAAAAAAAGTAAGGATACATTAGATAATGTAATCCTAGATAAACTCTGCTTGATAAAAGACAGGATGATCACAGCTGAAACATGTTTGATCATATGTCTGCTCAATCAAAGCTGAACTATGGAGAAACAACAAATTGTTTAAATTATGACTTAAAAGCTAATGTTTTTCTATTTATTTGTATAGTTTTTAAAATATCTCCCAATTTAATATTGGGTTAATCTGTAATCTTTATTTTTATTTATTTGTCATGTAGTTAATAAATGATAAATTGATAAATTAAATGAAAAATGCTTCCTTATTAAAAATTTTTTTCTCCTCTTTTCTAATTCAGGGCGAAGTCATCCTGTGCGTGCATCTTCTACAACCATAGGACAAAATCAAGTACCAGTGTCTCCTATTCCACGAAAAGGTTTATCTCCAAGCAAGACAAGTCCATTGTATGCACACATGTCAAATAAAGCAACCAGCCAAGGAAAACAACCAAACACTTTGGAAGTTAATAAAGTTGTTTCTCATGACGTTGAGGAAGGGATTGATGCTGTAGCATTCCAGAGCTTAAATCAACCTTGTGACAACAAAAAAACACATCATTTAGGGCAAAACACAAATCCCATGAACATACAGGAGATTCCGTTGGAGGACTTGTCCCGTAAAGGCCGAAAGAGTAAATCTGAAGGCGAGCGACGGTCGTTTTCATTTGGGGGTAGTCATCGGTCTGAACACAGTAGGAGTCACTCACACAGCCCTCGTAGATTACGAAGTGGTTCTAGCCCTGCTTCCTACTCTCCAGATCGCCGTAGTAGTCGCATTCGCTCAGTGTCATCAGACAAAAGCAAACATGACAGAAACAGTGATACCCATTCCACAATCACACCTGGTTCTTGTTCTCAAAGTGGCTCGCAATCTTCATCAGACAATAGTCCAGAATCTTCTAAAACCTCTTTGAAAGATTTGGCTAGATTGTTACAGTCCCCTAAAACTCTACGGCCTGCAGAGGCTCCAACAATGTCTCTCTTAGTAGATGGAGAAAAAACTGATCCAGGGAGTCCAACCCTGCTACCTCCAATGGAGACACATATGATGAAAGTGAAGGCACGCAGCTTTAATGGTGGCACCAGTGCTGGCACCTCTTCAACATCTGCATCAGATGAAGACAATAGTGAAGAAGCTATGTGTAGCCCAATTATTGTACCAATGCGAGGAGTTAGCTCTCCTTCGGTACAGCTCACACGTTTAGCCCAGATAGTACAACAGCACTATAAGTATGCTGATAACAACAACGAACAACATACACAACTGGTGTTTTCTCCGGCAGAACCAGCTGCTGAAATTGGTCAGCCAGTTGAAGCAGATGATGTTTTGGACCCTCCGGTTAATGGTGTTTCATCAGCAGCACCTAGTGATGTCACAAAACACTCATCTCCAGCTAATAGTCTCCCATCCACTGATATGGTGGAACAGTCTGCTTTGGGATAAGGATTTTATTTATTGTTGCTGATATGTTTGTGTAGTTGAAAATAAAAAAAAAATTGAAAAAATTCCCCAACTTTTTGGACCATTTTAAAATCTAAGATAATTTAATTTGGAACAAATAAAATGTTATGCTAGAAGAAGGCAGAAAAATCTGTTGAATAATTTAAAAATTGTAAAATAATATATTAGTTATTACTAAAGAAAAGTAAAAGATTGAAATCTTTATTCCCCAAATCCCTGAACCGACCACAAGATTTTTGCAGTACCTACCTGAATATCTGTTGTTAATAAATTTTTATTTCTGCGCAATAAATTCTTGTTAAAATATTTTCTCACCTTTTTATTAGTATTGTTTATTTCTATAATTCTAATTACTTTGTGATAATTAAAAAAAAAAAAAAACAAATCAGATCAATCATCATTAATGTTTTAACATTTTGCTTTTCCATGTTGGCCTGGGTTGGCTTAGTCAACTGTACAATGTATTGCTACTTGCTTGGTTTTTTACATTTCTTTTGTGATGTCAAATCTCTTTAGATTTGAATTCACCACTCCATCCTCTTCTCTTCCACAGCTACACTTACTGACATCATTTTTCTTCTCCATATCTCCATACCAAAGTTGATGCCTTTTATGCCCAACTACTCTCTCAACTCACTTTTGCTCTGTCTCTCATGCAGGCTAACTTTACACATCCAACATTATGTATTTATCATTTTATTTTATATCACAATTTGTAAATAATAGCATCATTGGTTACAAGTTTCCAATGGGCTAATCACTGGTTCACTGCATTTCTGACAGCAAGAGTGACAAGGGAGTGTCTGTAACTCAGTGACTTTGGTTGAAGAGCACCTGTTTTTCACTGATATACATTGGCGAAATATATAAACATACATCATCATTTTTATGTCCATTTTTCCATGTTTGCATGGGTTGGGATGGGTCTTCTCCAGCTCAGTGTCTCGCCATTTGTTATTTCCTTTGTGAGGTTCAGCCTCTTGAGATCAGCCTTCACCGCTTCTTCCTATGTTGTCCTCTTCTGCAGGTTCTTTCTATTTAGATAGCTTGGCACTTCTTTACCCAACTTTCATCCTCCATATGCATCACAGTGCAGTCTTCTCGCTTGCACACTACATGTTTCCTCCTATACTCAGTTTTTTTTTCTCAGCTTAGTGTGCATGAATGAGAGATCACAAATAAGATTACACATCCAGTGAAGCAGACTCGACTCATTTCTTTGCAGCCTTCGCACACCCTCCACATTTAATGCTCATGTTTCACTACCATACAACATCGCAATCATAAAATCTACCCTTCACTTGGTAAGAGAATCTCTTTGTTACCAGCAGAAGTAATAGCTCCTGGAACTTTTCCATTCTGTTCTTACTCTGGATATTATACTTTCAGAACACCCACCTCCACTGCTAATTAGGTTACCTAGGTAACAGAAGTTATCAACTACTTCTAGGGGGCCTTCTGAGCATTTGAAAAAAATTATTTCATGGGTGCTCTTACTGTTAACTACTCCTGTGTACCTGCTACCTACAAGCTTTTCTTTTCTGTTAGCCTGTCTGTAATCCACTGCATCTCTTGTGCACCCATAGTTTACATTGGGTAGACAATACAGAGTTCCTACCTATTCCTTTTCTGCATATCAACAGTGGCCACTTCCCAGTAGAATCCTGTCTTCTTTCCTGCTAACTAAAACTTTTGTCTTTGTTAAGTTTACTTTGAGGCCTCTCAATTTTAGGCTTCGGTTCCACATTTGGAATTTCGGTTCCACATTTGGAATTTCTTCCTCTAAATGTTCGAGACACTCAGTCACCAGCATACAGGAGTTCCCACAGGCAACTGGTCTGAAACTCCTGTTATGGCCTGGAGAACTATAATAAACAGGAGGTGACGGGCTTCTACATAGTTTGTCTACCAAATTTCATTTCACTCTAGCATCTACAGATCTTTCACATTCAATTTCTATATCATACTTTTTACATGTCTCATACAGTTTCCTTATTGCATAGAGATAAAAACACTGTTGTTAACAGCTCCCTGAACTTCTTCCATCCCTTCTTTATTCTAGCAACAATATTTGGCATCCTGCTTTCCAATTCAGAATACTTCACACCTGTCATTCTCACAGCATAGCATTAACAAACTTCTTACTCTTAGCACCTCTGCTGATTAGATACACCTGACATTTTGTTACCCACCTAACTTCCTTAGATTGGGTGTTGCTACCTCGTTTCTTCCACTACTTCCAGGCCTCTTATTTAGCTCTTATAACTCTATCCACTATAATATTCCAAATTGCTTAATGTTTGGCTGGTACCCTGCTCTCTCTACAGAACTGGTTCCTTAGGAACACCAAACTGTCCTTATGGTCATAGTTCTCTATCTTGTCCTCTCTATCAATATAAGTATCACTGACTGTTGTTTGGAAGTTTCAGCTATCAGTGAGATGATTTAATTTCCATACCATCTCTCTCTGACTTGTCATTTGCTTCTGTATTTTTCTCGGCATTAACCACTAATCTATGTTGAGTACATTCCTCTCCAGGGAAAGATTTGGTGTTCACAAATATGTCTCTTGTTTCTGGTAAGTACAAAATCAATCTGGTTCTCATGTCCATCTGAGTGGTAGGTGAACAGTTGGCTGACTTTCTGAAATAGCAAATGGTAGGTCACAATTCCAGGAACTTTAATAGGATCATTTTGTTTTAGATTATTATGGAGAAAAAAAATTGGAATGTTAAATATTTTTACTTGTTCGGTTATTTATGGTGTGATGATGTCAAAATTGGTAGTGCAGGACAAAATACTTTGAGGTGTTTTTTACATTCCAAGTTCAAATACCAGCCAGGTCCTCTTTACTTTTCATCCAACTGGTCAATGTAATCGATTATGCCAATAGAAGGCAGTGCCCCAGCATGACCAGAAGTTCAGTGGCTGAAAACAATAAATGAGTATTGTTCCCTCCAAACAGGATAAAAGAAAAACTGGATATAGTACTGAGGCAAGGGCCTAATTGAACTTTCAAACTTCTTACTATATAATCAATAAGAATTCTAAGTATATGTACAAATTATTCAGCACCCCTGAGACAATTATTACCTTCCTCATTTGCTTCCCACCAACATTCCCCACCACCAGTCTGAGTTAGGGAATTGTTAGTAAACTGATACTAGGTGATCCTTTACTGAATCAGAAGGATCAAGTTTCACCTCTTCTAGTTTCATTAGCCTTAAGCAGATGAGAATTTCCTTAAGATAGGATGCAGGTAGATTTTTTTTTTTTTTTCCTTTGTTGGAATTGAACTTGACATTATAAGCCAATGGAATATTGTTCAGCTCTGTCACTACTTACAGTGAGGAATGATATCACCTGTAGTTCCTGCTTAGAGCTGTTGAGAGTTGACTTTGCTAAGGGACACGGACCACTAAGTCTTCAGTTGATTGTCCAGTACTCTTATTAACACTGCTTTAGTTTTGCATTCATTGTTCGCATCCTTGCCAGTTTTGCACCAGTCCGATATTGAGATGTTTTAGGTCATTATACTGTGAGAACATCCTTCATTTTTTGTTCATCATTTTTACGTCCATGTTTCCATGCTGGCATGGGCTGGACAGAGATCTTTTTGAGACAGTATTTTACAGCCGGATGTCCTTCCTGACACCAACCATTATTTTTTTAAGTGTGAGAATTATATCATTGATCCTAACCATTTCTATCACTAAGCTGCACTAATAATTATTTCTTACATTGATCCTTTTTCGATTGACCTCCACAGCAATAAAAGGCAAATTCACCTCTGGTGGGATTTGATGGTTGGTATTTAATAACAAAAATACCAACACAGGGTGGTTATAAACATATATGTATATGGAAATCATATACAGAATACGTTTAATAAACATATTTAGTGTAGCTGTGAAAATATAACCCATGGATAAACCACAGGAGCTTCGGCAGTTAAAAGTGAGTCATCTAACTAGTTTCATCTTTCTTAAAACTCGTTAGGGATCACTTACCTTGCCTTGATTTCCGTACACAAATTTATTCATAACTACACTGCTGGTACTTTTATTATTAAATTCTGGTGTTAACCTTGTAGCAGTTGTCTCTTATTACTAAAACCTTGTACCATTATGTAAGTTTCTTCATGCTAGTAATAGTTTGTTTACATTATTCATAAGATATATTCTTCTTACGTCAACTTTCAACTGCTAAGTTAAGCAATTCCTGATGAGTCTTAAGAAAGATGAAACTAGTAGGACGGTCCTCACTTTTAACTGTTGAATCTCTTGTGGTTTATCGATGGGCTGACATTAATATTGAAGATATCATTGTTGGTGGGTTAGGTAAGATGAGATGGTTGTGGGGTGAAATTAGTTTTAATGGGCCACTATAATTAATTGTTGAATTCAAATGTTTTGTCTTAAAAGTGATGAAATTTGAAGAAATATAATAAACAAGTTTGGTCCAAATAAGAGACAAATGAAAATTAAAAACAAAAGTTAAAAAAACAAAACCAAATTGAAAGGTTCGTTACTGATTAACTAAGGTGGTGGTTGCTGTGGAGACACACTAAAACTTGTATATTGACATCAACTGAGCAACATTAACTGTATGGTGCAAAAACAGAGTCCGAGGAAATTAGTGGTCTTGTCTATAAAAATTATACTGTGAAATTCATGACTAGGATAAGTTCATATGCCATAGAGACTGAGAGAAAAGACATTTTTCAACTGAGAGGTTTAGGTAGTAGTGAGAATATATAAAGACAGAGTGAGGAGGTAATGGGTTAACATACGAAATAGGTGTAGGTAATGTATTTAAAAAAATTTGTTAAATTCACTTTTTGTGTTGTTATGTAACTAGTTTAGTGTGTGAATAGTGAATATAATTGTATGGATGTGTAAATAGAGGTCAATAGACACAGGTGAGATAACAAGTTCAGAGTGACTGTGTGTGTGGAGAGAATAGTGAATATAATTGGATGGGTGTGTAAATAGAGGTCAAGGTGACAAAAATGTCAATTCAGCTGGCATCCCCATGCAAAATATCAAACCTAAATTGTAGGCTGAATTACAACTGAATCAGCCAGGCTTCACTGCCAGTGAAGGTGGGTGTGAAGCTACATGCTGCTAGACAGTATGTGAACTATGACAGAAACTCAAGGACATTTTGGTAGGACTGGATATGAGCAATGCTTTCAACATGTTATGAGATTGCTTCCCATTTACTGACCATGCCGATGTCCCAGAAATATTCCACATGTAGAGACAAGAATACACCCTCCCTACTTCTTTGATTTATGGTGACTACATTATAACCTCAGCAACAGGACTTCAACATTTGGATCCCCAGTCTTCGCTTTGGGCATTAATAATCTGGTTCAAAGTATACAAGACCTCTCAATGTTTGGTACTTGGATGTTAGCAATATCAGTGAACCACTCACTATTGTTGCTAATTATTTGGCCCACGTCCCAGAGCTAGCTAAACTTAGCTTGGAAGTAAACCTATGCAAATCTCAGCTGGTCTTCATGTTGCGCACAATGGACAATGATGAAAAAAACACAAAAATTTTGTTTAGCTCTCATTGATACACTTTCTTTTACAGCACAGGTACCAGAAAGAGAAACTGTTCTAAAGAATAACTAACAAGATGTCCATTATTATTTCAGTTTTATAAGTTATTAGGACATGGGTTTTGTCATAGACTCTGTTATTTCCTGTCATTCTCCAGTGTGTCCATGTTCTCATGACTAAGGAAAAAGAAAAAAAGTGTATGGGAATAGTACATATAATTGTATCGGTGTGTAGGTAGTGGTCAGTAGACACAAGTGATAAAGTAAACTTTAACCATTCCATCTATTGACCTCTACCTATACAGCCATACAAATATATTCACTATTCCCTCCACACACACTGAACTTTGTCACTTGACCTCTAATTATATGATGATACAAAAAGTGAATTTTTTCTTACTTTAAAAAAAAAAATACATTACCTTCACCCACTTCATATGCTTACCCCTCCTCTCTTCTCACGCTCACTCTATCCTTATATATATATTGTCCTTGTATATATATAAATATATACTACCTATATATTTTCTTAGATGAATGGTCAGTTCTGAAACATCAGATTCCTCTTCACCCCATGGCATACAAACTTATTCAAACTCATGAACTTCACTGTATGCTCTTCTTTATGAATGATCTTGCATCTGTTTTGACAATGAGTCTTCCAGTTATTTGATCAATGGAACTTCCTACTCAGTGTAAAGTGATTGAGTATTTCAACAGACATTTGTACCTTTAAAGTAATTCTTAGGCAGAATTAGCATGACACTATCTGACAAGCTGGCCTTTTGAATTACAGGTACAGTCCATCCGACAGACTTCCAGTTTCACTCACAAGGCTATGATGGAAGACAGGTTAGTAAAGTGGGCACTAACTTAATATAGTAAGCCAAGAAATTTTAATTCATTAACATTACATCCATAGGTCGTGGATTTTATTCCCAGACTGGGTAGTACGTTGTGTCCCTGAGCAAGACACTTCATTTCACGTTGTTCTAGTCCACTCAGCTTAAAATGAGTACTGTCACTCGAAAATACAGTAATGCTTCTGTCAGGAGTTGCGACCAACAGGTAGTATTCGGCAACAGAAAAACCAATGGAAACATAGTTTCCTTGGTTCGATTAGGAAGATCTGCTATGATCTTCAGATCGATCCAATCCGACCTCCATAGTGAGAAGAACCATTTTTAATATGACTAACTCTGTTCAAGAAAGACGGGGGAGACAATCCACAGAATTTAAATTAAAAATAAAAGGATTGAACCAGGGACCTACTGATTATGAAATTAACTTCTTAACCATTTGGCCATGCCTGCACCCATGGTACCCTTTATACGATAATGGTCACTTATGTGGCTGTAGATTTAGAAATACAAAGTTATGACATTCATACTTTTTGCTACATAAAAGAAAAAAAAGCATTTACTTTTAAGACTTTGTTTTGCCACACTGTTACTCTAAAATAGCTATCATATTATTGCAATATAATTATGATTTCTAACATAGGCACAGGGTCACGTTTGTTTTTGTGGTATAGTCAATTATATCTACCCAGATGGCTGTGTGGTTAAGGAGTTCGCTTCGCAACCGCATGGTTTCGGGTTCAGTCCCACTGCGTGGCACCTTG
>JAOPJM010001291.1:35920733-35931681 GCA_027124095.1 Muusoctopus leioderma
TATCGTGTCACCAGCACTAGAGAGGGTGCTTTGTCTCTAGCAGGCTAAAGATTCCCTCTCTACTCTACACAGTCTCCGTTCTGAGGG
The DNA here is from genome assembly GCA_027124095.1 of Muusoctopus leioderma. Taxonomy (NCBI): domain Eukaryota; kingdom Metazoa; phylum Mollusca; class Cephalopoda; order Octopoda; family Octopodidae; genus Muusoctopus; species Muusoctopus leioderma. The sequence goes on from JAOPJM010001291.1 coordinate 35,920,821, forward strand.
CAAACGCGACTTGAGAGTGTGAATAGGAGATAGGTTAAGTACGGGAGGGTGAAATGGAGTAAGAGTATGGGAGAAAAGATAATAGGGGAAGCCAGTATATTTTAAGTAGCTGTGGGCTGTAGGTTTGAGACCCCTGATCTAAAGAGAATTTTCAAATTAGACCAAACATTTCAGAATTACCTACCTTTTTGATCAGGTAAGACTATGCAAAATAGATCCCTTTGGTCAAATATTCAATGATCATAGGATAGGAATTACATTTTTAAATTTCTCCCAATCGAACTCTAATCATGACAGAATAACCACAAGACTGTTTTATCATAGAGACAGCAGGAGTTGAAAACCTTGAAGGTTTATGTTACCTACAGCTTTATCCTTGACCTTGAGTCATTAAGATGTAATATTTCCAATCCATTTCCCCATTCTAGCATAGGTGGGATAGCTTTTTAATTTTACAATTGGATGCCTTTCATTAATAGTTGAATTATTGAACTATTTCAATCATTTAACCATGTAATGAAGTAAAAAAAATGTGTTAAAAGATTTTCCCTTTAAAAAATGAAATTTTTTTATTCTTATTTTTCTTGTTTCAAAATGAACAGAAAATAGACAAAAATATACATTTCTCAGAACCAGTATTTTATTTACAATTTAGCCAGTTTTTTTTTTCAGAGTCAAAATATCAAAATATTTTAGGCCACATTGTGATTTTATTATAAAAATAGAAACCTTGGTCAAAATAGAGAGCATGACAAGATTGAAGAGCCAGATAAGATTGTCATATTTGGGAATTGTATGTATATATAAATTGATATTTTGCATATTAAAAATTGTCTTTAAAATGAAAATGGAATATTCATTAAACTTAATGTAACTACCAATTTAATAGAGAAAGCAAACACTGTGATACTGAGAAACTTGCATCATTTAGGTAAGTCTATCTGCCTGTACACATTTTAATCTATATAAAACTATATATACACAAAAGAAAAAATATATATAAAAAAAAAATTTAATCTGTTGCAGAGGTTTATATACACAGAGCTAAAAAAATATTTTAAAAAAAAAACATTCTTCCTTAGGATCTAGTAATAAAAGCTAGACTCAAGACATACAAATACATATTCTTAGTACTATTATCATTGTTGTCAACAATAGATTATTAAAGTTACTAAGAACTAACATACATAATATAGAAATATAGAGATAATATAATTTTCACTTATTAAGAGAAATTTTGAGATCAATAACATACATACTTTCTTTCTCAAATCTGTTAAACCTATGTTTTAAGATTTAGGTTGGATGACCACCTAATTTGAGAGTATTGTCATGTTTCATTCAAACGTAAGAATGAGAAAGATGTATTTTCCTTTGAAGAGTATAATGATTTTCTGTATAATTTGTGAACCAATCATGATACTTTCCACAGATATTTCAGTGAGAAGAATTTTTAATTATTTTACAAGCTTCATTCATTCAAATTGAAATCTACAGCAAGAGGCTATTGAAATCCCGAATAATTTCCAAATTGGACCCCGTCCCACTATGCTCAACTTCCACAAACAACTATTAAGAAATGGAAAATGTACAATAGAAGTTTATGGATACCACGGAACAAGAAGTGGTTTGCTTTAAATAAAAATAGAATAATCACATTAATTTACAGAATTACTTTCTATGTAATACTTTTCAACAGTAGTATTCATTCAAATTGTGACGTATTGGAGGAATACTTAAATATTGACAATTGAAACAGAAAAGTTCTTAGGAAAAAATAGATTGTCTCCAAATTATGTTTTCTAACTGCAAATATGGAATCCAATATTTATCACAAATTATATACAATAATAGATTATTTACAAACCAAAATATTATTATTAAATTGTTCAAGAGAGGAAGAAAATTGCTTGGTCTGCAAGATTCTTTAAGCCTCTATTCAGATGTCCGACAAACTAAAACTCCGTTTAATACCATGGCCTATTAGTCTTGAAGATTTACACTTCTGTTCTGAACATTTATCTGTTGGAATTTTACAGCAGCACTTCTTGGATTCTAGTTGCCTGCAGAAGAAAGAAGAAAAAATTAGTAAGGAGTAAACAAAAATGGACACAAATTACCAACATATAGACACATTTTATTAGTTCCTGTTGAATTAATTTTTACTTTTTATTGATCTAAATCATTTTTTCTATGCTAGCAAAGTTGCAACAAAAAAAGATACATTGAGATGAGATGAGATTGAACTTGTGACCCATGAGCAGGTAATTATTTTATATCACAATTGGTGAACAATAAGCCTTGTTGGTTACAGATTTCTGATGGTGAGTGTCTGTAATTTGGTGCAGAACAAATATAGCAAGGGACTTTGTTTGAAAAGCACCAGTTTTTTGGCTTGCTCAGCAATGTTTATATCTTTCACTGAAAGATACACACACATACGATGGGCTTCTGCACAATTTCTATGAACAAAAATTCCACTCACTAGGTACTGGTCAACCCAAGGATATGGTAGAAGATACTTCCCTAAGGTGTCATACAGTGGGGTTGAACCTGGAACCACATGATTGTGAGGTGAAATTCTGAACTACACAGCCATGTCAGGTAAGTCCAGTACTTTATTCAACATAGATTAATATTAAATAATTATTAGCAAACAGAACTTAATAAATTTCAGCAAAACTTGGAATGAGGTTTAGTTAGTTAAAACTGGTCAAGAAGATTTGGAAACACTAGAACAGATTCCTTCTATCTCACTTCATACTTGAACACTAACACAATATTGCAACATATGTTAACACAGAAATATTGTTAAGTAAGATGAGGAAAAAACTGCTACTGGTGAGATAAAATATATTAATATCAACTTGGCAACACAAATATAATTAAAACACATGAATAGTTATTGCATAATCATTTAATACTGTTTTTCTCACGCACACACATGTCAGCAAGGTTAGATGAATAAAATACTGGACTATGATTGCAAATATACTGCTGGCATTTCGAAGCAGAACACTTTATTGTACATTGTATCAGTTAACCTACTTGTCAGAAATGGGTACGTCACCTAAGAATGTTCAGTTTCACATCAGCCTGCCTAACCACTAGATTTTCACTATAGTTCTGATTAAAGGCAGCATGTAATAGCTGATGTACTACAGGCCATTCTACATTAATCTCATCACACATTTCATCCATGCTTATTATAGATGTGATGGCATTTTTATTAGAGCAATTGTTTTTTTACAGCTGGATATCTTCACTAACAGGGGCAAGCAGAGTTATGTAACTTGCTCAGGAACCCAATATGACAGCTGTAGTAAGATTTCAATTCACCAGTCATTGTAACCCTCCCTCCCCCTTGCTGTTCTCCATACATACACGTATGAGATATAAGCTAAGTTATTGGAGTGCTTGTTTGCCAGTTAAAAGGATTGCTCATTTCTATCATATCACTGTTACACCCAGTAAGAAGTTGTAAGGTTTGATCCTTAAAATGCTGGGTTTCAAAGACAATATGATATAAAAGATCAAGACAAATAGAAGAATGTTAGGTAGTAGGCCCATCTAAACCAAGCCAGTATAGAAAAAAAACAAACATCAAAGCAATGATTCTCACTCACATACACAGAGTAAAGAGAGGAAAGATACAATACATTTGTTCATTGATGTACAACATAACATTGTAATGACAATTAGATGTTTTTTGTCACACTTACTTAGAGAGTAACCGATTCCTAAGCTTCTCTTCATTTAATTCTTTACAAAGTTGAGTTTTAGTTTTCATTGCCTGCGGACACAAAACTTGGCTTTTGGTGAGACCAAATGCAGTTGGACGATACTCTGGATTTACATGAACCATGCTCTAAGTAAAAATAGAAAATGTACCCATCAAGCATTTTATCTTACATGTTGATAGATAGGAGAAAGTGAACATTTGTACCAGATATTATTACTAACTGAACCCACAACAACCAGCTTAGAAAAGAAAACTGAGTTATCTTTCCTTCTTTAACCATAAATCAATGAGTTATGGTTAAGAAAAATGGTTTCATAAAAAGATATAATTACAACTTGAAATTAGAGATTTTAATAAAATATCTTGGTAATGAGACAATATAAAGAGTGTAGACCTTTGCAAAGAACTTACAGCCAAAAACAACAGCATTCCACTCTTGACCATTAAGATCTACCATAGATCACTTAAGTTGTTGTAGAAATTTACACAAAAGCTTATGGGGGGGAATATGAAGTTGGTTGTTTAGCATCATTTCAACCTGGTCAAGCATTCCAGCCATGAGCATCTTGTCTTTTTTCGGGGTACGTAGGACCTGATTATTTAAGGTAGTAGAGTGTGATTTGGAGAAGATTTGGCTGCTGTTTCTAGCAGGTGGAGCGATTTTTATGTCAAATTTAGTGTGTATCCTCAACTTTGTTGTCATCAAAGTTGTATATGTTTCAGGACCCCAGAGGGGTAACACATTTAAAGTAGGAAAGGTTTGGTAAATCCACTCATGTTTTACAAAGTTATAAGTAAATATCATATAGTGGAATAGAAATCTGAACCTTCATAAGTTACCCATCACTCGGAAATATATATATATACACACACACACACATACCTATATATAGGTGGACATGTGAAGAAGTAAGGAAGGTGGCTCATAAGGGGCTAAACCTCATGGATATGACAAAGGACTACAGCAAGTGGTGAGGGGCTGTGCTGGAGAAGACCAGTCCAACCCATGTAAGCATGGGAAAAGGAATACATCATTTTTATGCCTGCTTTTCCTTGCAGCATGGGTTGGACAGAACTTTCTGAGGCAGTGTTTTACAGTTGGATGCCCTTTCTTGATGCAACCTTTTTAGTCACAAGAGATACAGTGTATATGAGAAAGGGGGGATAACTATTTGCAACCAATTAGGCTGACTGAAGAAACTAAAATACTGAGCCTAAATTAAAGATGGCAATGCCAAGAATGGTCTTTAGGTTTAACTTACTATTCAGCTACTTTTGCTGAAAATATATTGAAGCTCTTAAAGACAAAACATGATGATGCTTCAACAATAAAGACAGACTTATTTACAAGAAACTAAAAGAATAATGGTAGTACTATTTAAAATTCTGTCAAAAATACCATCTGAATATCAATAAAGAAAAGTGTGTGTGTGTTTTTGAAGAGATTAACCATTTTTGTTCTAGAAAAAAAATCGCCAGACAATAGATTGGTTCAGTCGTCTCATAAGGGTTAATATAATAAATGTAGTACATTTAGTGCAAACAAAGTAGAGAGGGGGGAAAATAAAAGGAGAACCACTTACATTTAGCAGTTTATTAAATTCGGCAGGGTAATTAGATAAATATGGTAAGCCATCTTCTCGAATACTGTGCCAAAGGTCACCATTCATTGGTAAAGGACCACCACCACCCTGAAATAAAATACACAAAGGATTAATCATAAGAACAGTACCACTTAAGATATTTGGTATCCCCCGACCTCAATCAATATAATACTTCTTTCAATCAGGTACAAGAACTATTTTCACAAAGAGAAAGTTATAAACGATTACACTGATCTTAATAAATTACTGGTACTTTTTTTTTTTTCGTATATATTTAGAAATTCAATTTCAGATTATTACAATTTTTCCCCAGTAAATTTACAATAGAGATTGTGTAAGCTTTGAAACTTGCTGCGGATACTACATAGCCAATATCAAGGTGAGCACTGGTACTATATCACTGAAGCTGCTAATTCTTAAATATATATATATCATCAGCATTGTTTTATGTATGTTTTTCCATGTTGGCATGGGTTGGACGAATGTTGTTTTTGAAGCAGTATTCTACAGCCGGATGCCCTTCCTGTCACCAACCCTTACATACTTTTGCATGTACAGTAGTTTTTCAATGAATCTTTAACCGTTGAACAGTTAATCCGCCAGCCGATCGTCATTCAAGGGATGTAAACAACGATCACTGGTAAGACTTCATGGAGACACATGCAAGCACGCACACACACACACACAACAGGCTTCTACAATTTCTGTCTACCAATTTCACTCACAAGGCATTGGTCAGCCTGAGGCTATAGTAGAGGACACTTGCCAAAGGTGCCACGCAGTGAGAGAACCCAGGACCATGTGGTTACGAAGTGAACTTCTTACCACACAGCTATGCCTGCACCTGTATATATTGTTTTTCTCCCAGTAATTTGAAGATTTGATTCCTGGGTGAAGTTAGGAAAAGCAAAAACACCATTTACACACACTCTGACCTAAAAATCTAATGAATCTTAGTTCTTTCTTAGTAATTAAACTTCGTTTCTCTTGACCATATTGCTCCATATCAATATATTTGCAGACTTAGCCACTCTAGGTGAACCTACTGATACCCAACCATGGTAGAGTGGACTATCTAATAGACACAGCAAGTTCAGTGCTACAATAATTACTACTATACCCAAGTAAAGATAAGAGAGTAATAACCAAAGATTTATAATTCATTTTTTGGTTTTTTAAGATTTTAAAAAAAAAACATTCTGATGATATTCGATGGTTCCTCAAATTTCTCCAAATACATGAAATGATCAAATGCCAGCCTAAGCTGACAAAATGTATAGAAAGCAATATCACACAGCCCACTGAACAATTTGGAAACCACTGATGTCTTTGTTGCCATATAAGGCAGGAAACATGGAGAGTTTTCTCCATCACCTCCACTAGACCCATGGAAGCATTGGAGGTTAGTGATACAAGCCACTTTATTACAATATCACCACTGCCTATAGCAACGAAATGTAACAACTCTGCATGGTACCTATTTACAGCTGAATAGACAGGGCCAATCAACACAATCATCTATGCTTTTAATAAAAGAACTGGAAGACCTTGTCCCAAACAACAATTTATCAACAGGTTATGGCAATGCTACACAGAAGGAATCCACTTGACTTACCATTTCATAAGCAGTGAGCCCTAATGAGAAGATGTCGGCCTTGTATAAGTTCCTAAAATCTTCAATTAGAATTTCTTTCGGGAGGTAATGACAGTCTCCTTCTTCAACTCTAGGATTTGAAACCTTTGTCACATGTCCTAAATCCCCTGGAAAATACAAGACACAATGGAATATGTAAATTTATTAAAATGTTATTAGAAGCGACAATTTGGTAGAAAAATAACCTTCAATACTGACCAGCTATATAAACTATTACAAAACATCAATGAAATTAAAGATAAATATTTATTTATCCCACATAACTCATGTGATAAATAGTCACTTGCTTGACTTTTTAAGGGCCAGAATATTGACCATTCCTTGAAAAATCTCATACCTACTTTTTTTTTTCAATTGCTTAGGAGGAAGGGCAGCACCCATTACCCTTTCCAGGGTCACCAAGGTTGGGGGGGGGGGGGTTATTCTAAATCAGAGACTTGGCCCAAATACTAGCTAAAAGCATCAAAGGACCAGGTGGTAATGTTAAATTGGGTCACAGATTAAGTCTACCACCCAAGAGCGGGTACAGACCCCCCCCCCCCTCCTTAAACTTGGACTTCCACACAGTTTCCCTCTACAAAGGCTTTGGTTGAGTTGAGGCTATGGTAGAAGACACTTGCCCAAAGTGTCATTGAACCAGAAACTATGTAGTTGCGAAAAACTTTTTAACCACACATCCATACATGTACTCACATTGGCTGGAGCCATACATGTACTCATATTGACTGGACTGGAGCCATACGTGTACTTACATTGACTGGACTGGAGCCATACATGTACTTACATTGGCTGGACTGGAGCCATATTTACTCGTATTGACTGGACTGGAGCCATACATTTACTCATATTGACTGGACATTTAACTCAGCAAGCTCCAGCTGGACTGGAGTTTACTGAATTTGTAGCAAATGTGAAATAACAACCCATTAGCTGGTGTTTCAATGCTATAATCAAAGAGTGCGGGTGGCAGGCAGACAATCAACCATCACAATATTATATCCACGGCCAAGATGATGATTAGATCGCAATGGTGAAACCCACCTAGCTCTACACAGGTAACACAATACAGCAGCACTAGAAAATTGGTTTGCAATGCTAAGTTCAATTTTACCAGTTGAAAAAGGTATCTGCAATATAGACTGACATCCTTTTCAGGAAATTTACCTTTCATCTGTTTAACACTACAAGAAATTGGAGAGAAACACCTGCTCTATGAACCCCCTCGTTATCTGGAAAGGTTCAGCTTTTAAATAATACCATATCTACTCTAGAAAATATTTATTTTTCCCATAATTCAACAGTACCTACCTATTTTGTAGGTAATTTGAGGAGAGAATTCAGGGTCATCTTCACTACACGATTCTGTTCCACTTTCAACTGTCTCTTCTTTGTGTACAAAAATGTTGCCTTCAAATAAAAATGACAAAACCATTAAAATTCAGACGGAAAATAACAATATAAAAGAGAAATTACAATAAATTTGCATTTTTGTTTATTAGTACTTTTGAGGAGGGGCAATGCTCATAGACCATAATTGACAAAGGTTAGGGATAACTGATCAGGTTAGTGTAAGACAACTGACCTCTTAAAACCCTCCTTGTTAATATAGTTTCATCTTTGAATAACATAACATATAAAGAGGGATTTATTTTTCTATGGTGGCTGTACATTTTCATACAAGTTTAATGGTCAGTGCAGCTGTTCAATTTGAATTGTATACGTTAGTGGTATTGAGGGAAAAGATGGACAGGAAGCATGTTCCAGAGGGTGGGAAGTTCTGAAGAAGGAAGATTGAGGAGTGTTCAGTGATGGGTACATCAAGTGGGAGCAAAGGTTGAAAAGGGTATTGTAGTAGTATCAGCATAAAGAGAGAGAAAAGAGCAGATACAGTGTAAGGTGGCTAATGGTTATAAAGTATGGGTGACTGAAGATTAACATAACTCTTAACATACTGCAAAAAATCTTCTAAGTCCCGTAATGATTGAGCAGAAAATGCTTAAAAACGAATTTTTAGCAGCTTTTTTATTATGAAATTTGCAGGTAAGAAACACAGGTCTTGAGGTGTTCTCACACAAAAATATTTCACTTTCATCATATATATATCTCAATTCAAATCAATTTGAGTATGCGGTATCATGTGCAACTGGCTCCTACAGAATGTTAAGAGTTATGAGTATGGAGTGGAGTAAAGATTCACTCTTAAAATGTGTGATGCTGAATGCCTCTTCTCAGATGCATTTGCAGTACTATAGTTAGTCTAAGGTCAATTTGCATTTCATATAGCAGCTGATCAGTATTGGAGACAACACCCAGCTCTGTAAGGAAACCATAAAAAATGTTTATGTGTACCTGGTTTTATGTCAAGGTGGACTAAACCTTTAGAATGTATGTACTTAAGTCCATTAGCAACTTGAAAGATGATGTGCTTTAAATTTCTTATAGATGCTGGAATCTGAACAGCTTCCGCTAAGTTTCCACCTATAGAAAATAAAATTCAAATAATTCAAATATACAATTTTTCTTTAGTGATACAATCAGATCAATAAATAAAACTCAAACATTCCTAGATAAAATGTATGTATATCTCAATATGTAAAAACAAATTAGTTCTCAATTTGAGGCACAATGGAAGGTCAAAGACTACATGCCTAGATGGCCAAGAGTTAAAATCTTACTCCTGCAAACCTGGGCATGGTACATAACTATTTGTCTCAGTATACATATCTAACAAGTATCACACTTCAAACTCAAGTGATTAGTAGTAAGATGAACAACCAAATGTATTCTTATATATATATATATATATACACACACATTCCTTTAGCATATAACTGTCCAAAATAGCAAATGTTAGCTCTCATGCTAGCATAGAAAAATGGAAAGTAATTATAATATAGGCATAAGCAAGGCTGTATGGTTAAGAAGTTCACTTCATAACCACAAGGTTTTGGGCTCTATACCACTGCATGATAGCTCGGGCCAGTGTCTTCTACTATAGCCCCGGGCTGACCAATGTCTTGTAAGTGAAATTGGCAGACGGAAGCTGTGTGAAAGTGTGTTGTGTGTGTGTATGCATGCTTGTCACCATTCTACATAAACAATAGGTCTGGCAGCTGGGTGGTTCAATGGGTGAAGAACAGTGGAAATTCCCATACTCAAGAATAAGTATGGGTTGGTGACAGGAAGGACATCTGACCGTAAAATACTGCCTCAATAAATCTCTGTCCAGCCCATGCTAGCATGGAAACATGGATGTAAAATCAATGAAAATAATGATGATGACGGTGTGGGCTGCTGTTGTTTGGCCCACGGTCAAACCTTGATAAAGTAGACCTATGATCAAAAGTATTCCAACTGTAAATATCCAGTCTTTTTGTTTTCAGACATATTGTACTTAAGACTACATTATCCAATGTGTGCTCCTTTTTTTAAGACGGCAGGATGCAATTTGATGGTGATTTGGCTGCTACCTCTAGCAGGTTGAGCAACTGTATAGAAGCTCTCTCAGATTGTAGATAGGAGGTAGTTAATGACGACCAGCAATTACCATTATTAATGACATCTTTGATGGGTGGTGGATTGGCTGAATCGTTAGCGCTTCGGACAGAATGCCTTGCAGTATTCGTTCTAGCTCACCACACGGAGTTCAAACCTCGCCGAGGCCAACTTTGCCTTTCATCCGTCTGGGATCAATTTACCCCTCCCCTAAAATTTCTGGCCTTGTGCCAATAGTAGAAAGAATTATTAATGACATCTTTAATAATAGTATTCATCATCATCATCATTTTACGTCCGTTTTTCTATGCTAGCATGGGTTGGACGGAGATTTCTTGAGGCAGCATTTTACGGTCGGATGCCCTT
>JAOPJM010001291.1:35970628-35981564 GCA_027124095.1 Muusoctopus leioderma
AAAAAATTGGTTAAGGGAAGAAAAAAGTAATTTTTTTTCAAAAGAATATATATTTTTTGTAAAAGTTTGGCTTGATGTAAAATGTTGGTGTGCAGTATAGCTAAGCGATGTATAGGAAATAACTAGAAGGTGTAATTAAATATCTTTAACGTAGTAAGGTCACTAGTGGACAGAATATGGCGGTGAAGGACGTTTGACCAGTTATTAGGATGGACGTATGGAATAAAATTGCAAATTAATTATTTAGAAGAAAGCTTGTAAGATCTGAAAAGTTTTTATTTTTCGTTTAATATGCGTGAGTTTTGCAATAAAATAAGTTTCTCAATTAGGCACAACTTACTATGTAAGGGGGCTGCATGTCGTAAAATGTTTGATATTATTTTAAAGACACAGCCGAGTTGTATTCTTTCAAGAACCAAAGCAACTTGGACAAACTTGTCGAAAACGCTTCTCTGGATATTTAAAGGGGTTTATATGGTTGTAAGAACGAAACTCGAATTTGTTTTTAAATACAGTGCTGTTGTCTGTTTGTATCGTAGTGTGATAAACCAATGATTTCGAAAGGCAACCGGACAGTTGTCCGGAGCGATGCAATCACATGTAGGAGTAGTTACTACATTGTTGTTATTGGAAAGCCTTATTGCAATGAAGTGGCTGATGGAGCAAGCAAAATTGTTACAATAATATAGCTAACTTCGAATTTACTTCTGCTAAAGATCTTGTAATATCTACAGTTTAGCGAGAAGTGAAAAGAAATTAAAGTAAGAAATTCTTTGGCAATGTTTTTTCTTACTGTAAACCGGATTATACGACGGAGTATTTCTATCTTTATTCTTACACTTTGGAGGATTGAAGAATTTTATCTGAAAACACGCTATTATGTAAAGCCTCATTATAATAACGAGAGGCACTAAGAAATGTATCTTCATCCGAGGATAGGGAAGAGATATGCTTACTACTATTAGAAATTAAATTTCGAAGAATAATGGGTGGATGATTGGAATTGTTATTGACATAAAATAATTTCTTATTAGGTTTTCAGCAAGGGCAGAGATTATTCGTGTCTAACATTAAAGTAATATCTAAAAATTAACTATATAAAGATTGGCAAACCTATATCACTAAAACCTTTTATAATGTCTTTTCTAAGTCTGTCTAATTCGTGGTCATTCATACTGCACGTGATTAAGAGCTCGTCGTCTCAGTAAACTCCCTCGCCCAAAGCAGGATATCTTTTATGCAAACAGTCAAAACGAATGACCTTTACCTGTATTTATAAATAAACATCGTGTTTTCGGTGATACATAACTATTGGAATTATCGTGATCCGTTGTTGTTAAGTACAGTTTACATTGGTATTTGTTTTATTTATTCTAGCTATTGTGCCCCTTTCAGTTTACGCTACACTGTTCTGGAACAGATTTCACCGATTTTATATTCAGCTGAAACACTGGCGAAGGCTTCTATAATCTAGCTATAAAAATTCCTCCATATTATTATCTATCACTAGATAAAAAGTAACAGAGTACAGATTATCGAACCTCACTGAAAATTTTCTTTAAATGTCATATACCACCTATTTTAATCTCTCCTGTCAATTTCCCTTAAGTCGGAAATTTATTCCCTGCATATCCTGCTTTAGTTACTCTTGTCTATGAAACAACTTTTACATCGACTCGTTGAGATGCGAGAACGATGAACCAGTGTACATATTTCTATTCTGCTCTCAGAGTTTTACACGTATTTTCAATATTTACAATTTTAGATGGAGCAAGAATAAGGAACTGAGGATGTAGTCAGAATCTCAAGACTTCAGGCTGCAAAGTAAACCCGTAAATCGCGCTTTCAGCTCTAAGGCGAAATCTCCAACATCCAGAAAGTACAAATGTTCGAGCGTTCTGTACCGAACTGGTGTTAGGCTTCTGCCTCAAGAAAAAAAAAATCTAGTTTGATTCTTTATCCTTTATATCTTGTCTGCAGCACGTTTTCTAATTATTCATGGAACTATTTTGAAAAGCAAGTTAAAGTGAAGTGTTTTTGTTTCCACAGAGAGTCAGCACCGTTGAAAACCAACAACATTAACTACTTCAGCAGCAGTTCTGTACACAATCAAAATTACGGCGACGAAAACGAGAATAATAACAATAAATACAATAGTAACAACAATTCATCATAACAGCAATGGTAGTGGAATTTGAAATCAATATAATAGTTTTATAAGATTGCGAAAAAAAAACCCAAAAAGAAAAACCAGACAAGCCAAAACTAAGAAACTCAAGAAAATGAAATATATGTTCTTCTTATTGTATCAATACTGGCTATTAAATGAACTAGCTTTGGTTTCTGGCAGGAAATCAATAACATGAAAATAATTGATGAGAGGGGAAGGAAAGAGGAACTTGGTTGGTAGAAATATATATATATAAAAGCACAAGATGATGAAGTGATGATGGAAGTTAGAAAAGAAAGGTTAAAGCAATGAAATAGGAGAAAAACGACAAAATGCAAACAAATGACCCTCACCACTACATTGTCTGATTTTGCTTAAACGTACATGTGGCATTGTTTCAGTTTTAAAACAACCAACTTTCGACTTCTCATGTGTATGATGCTACATAGAAATATTGACAACCTAGGAATCAACTCTTTATTGTAATCTTAAAATATAACAAAAATTGAACCGATTGTCCTAGTGAGGTAGTGTGGAGGAGACATCCAATGAACATACAAGCAAACTAGTATACTACAAAATACAAAAACGACAATAATAATAATAACAACAACACAATATGCTTAAAGGATAAAATTAATATCAAAATACTGAATGTAAAATATTTCTTGTGATGTAAAATGAAAAAAAGTAACAAATGTATGATTTTCATTCGTTCTTTTTGCTTTTCATCTTCTCTTTGTTGTTGTTACATGCCGAGATAAAGATATTAAGACACAAAGATGAACAAGATAAATGGGGAACATAAGACTGCTTGTCGTCTTTTGAAACTACTGTATGACTTGAGTTTAGGGAAGGGAGGTCTACTATATTGGATTGAAAAGAAAATCGCTTTGATTTTGATTTCCTTGGTCTTATTGGGTTGATTCATTGATTATTTCTTATATTCAGTAAAATCTGCTTTCAATCCACCCTATGCTCATAATGATTTGTTATACTACACATTATTAGTATAAAAGAGGGGGGAAAAAAACAACGTACCAGACGAAATTATCTTTTAAAGTTTTATATCACATCAGATACGATCTAGGTTAAATATTTAGAATATTACAATCAATATAATGATTTCCTATGTTGACACAAGGCCACACATTTGTAGAGACAAGGTATATTCGATTGAGTCTACATTAGTACAAAACTGATACTTATGTCATCGCTCCCGGTGAAATAGGAGGCAAAGTCGACCGTATAAGTATTTGATCCCACAATCATTGCAGAACGAAACTAAATGGTGTAACATAATAAGTCCATAACACTGCCGTTTCTGTTAGCTCATCATCGTTATAACATTTTAATAGCATGTTATTTTTTAAATTTTGGTACAAGACAATTTCGTTGATTGCATCGACCCTAATGCATGACTGGTACTTATTTATTCGACCGTAGAGCAATGAAAGGCTAAGTAAATCCCATCGGGATTTGAACTCAATAAGTAGAGGGACGAAATTAAACACCGAAAACATTTTCATCCGGTGTTCTGACATTGTTGTCAATCCATTGTCCTTATGACATTTTGATATGATTATAATACGCCTACTGTATCCGGATGTTTTGATTATTCTTCGTGAATAAATTTCTGGCACAAGGAAGTGGGACAAAATAGTGTCTATAGGAGATAATTATTTCAAGTAAGTCGGTTTTCTATGTACTAAATACTAAAATATTAAAAAAAGTATAAAAATTATAAAAGTTATTACATTCAGTTTTCTCCAGGAATTGGGAATATTTTTAACAGTGAGGAAAAGAAAGCAGAGATTAAACAATTCAGACTTAGAGGAAAATCAAGGTAGCTTAATGAAAACATTCCACATACATTCATCTAAATTTTATTGTAAATAAAATCTGAATTGAAATAATTTCATTTCGGTGATATAGGTACACTAGTATCATAATAGTTTCTTAGATAGGCATTTTAGGGGATACGAAATAAGGTATGGTTAATGCCCATGGTTTTTTCAAGGGAATTAGCATCGGAATTGATGTGAAGTGGTTCTAGCTGGGAATCGAAACCAGACTGTAGATACGAATCACATAAACTATATCCACAGTGCGCATTATACCAATAAGTGGTCTTGCAGTCACCTAATATCAGATGTTTTGTTTTCAATATGTGTCATTTACAAGTGAACCAGTGATTGGCTTGCTGGAAACATGTAACCAATGACGCCATTGCTCACCAATTGTAATATAAAATTAAAAAAAAATCTTTTTTAAGGTCATTAGAGACATGATTTCAAACAGCTGCAACTTGGAATCGAAACCAGATCGCAGATTCGTCTGGCCGGCAGCTTGCTTATCTCGCCAAACTCGCCACATTGATAACGAAGTTTTAGTTAGGTGCACAGACAGAACTTTTCAGAAGACGGGAATGAGACTACATCACCCACATGCATTTCTCAAGAACATTAGAAGCTCAAGTGAATTGACTTCAAATGAGACATCACAGCAATAATTCGTTTTTATTTAGGTACAAGGTGGAATAGGAAATTGGGAAAAACACATCTTAACTATGGACATTGGCAGCTTAAGTAAAGTGAAATAAATTCATCTGTGGATATAATCTGGATCCCGCACTTGGCTCACCCGAAGCTCAGCTCTTGCTCTGCAGTACACATTACTTAGAGTAATAATAATTTGTAGAGGACCGGATTAAATGCCTCTTAATATGTACGTTCTAAGTTCAAATTTCCCCATTGGTAGACTTGATTTCCATCCCTTCAAGATTGATAAAATAAGTAACAGTTATATATTGAAGTAGATTTCTTTATCTGCTGCAAAAGTTTACCATATACACCATCTAAACAAAAACAATCAATATAGTAATCGATGCAGAGATTTATTTTTGTCATGAGTTGCTTTTCTATTGTTGGGTGCTGTAAAGCATTAAGTAGGCCTCTAGTAACTTAAATATGCGAGTTGGTTTCGATTCTTGGATGTTACACCCCTGAGAAAATTATGAGCGTCACACAATGTCATTACTCTCTCTATAGGTTTCTAGCTTTGTACCTAAATAAGAAATTATTATTTACTGTTGTGAAGTAAAACCATGCAGGGTTCGATATTGTCTTTCATGATTCCGGGCACCATACATTCGATACAAATATTATATCCTCCTCATTGTAACATACAAGTTTCAATCGACTACACACTTCCCATATAAAACTGTCCTTGCGCCGAGTTTAAATAAAACTATTAAGCATTTTTCTACGAGAGTCGCAGTGATACGGTTTTATAACAATTTGTAAAACGGGTTTGCGAGGCAATTTTGATTTCTAAATGTGCTTGTAAAATGCACGAAAGCAATATGATGTCTATTTCTCCAGATCAATATATAAACAGAATTTATTTCTGCTTAAGAAATCGCTATCATTAAATCTATTACTGAATTCAAAATTCTTGCCTACTTTTCCTTTAAACAGCTATAATTATATATTTCAGATAAGAACAACTGTTTGAGAATGATCCATTTGGAAATAATTCAAAATATTTATCGAAAAAAATAATGTATTTGTATTGGACGCTTATTGGGTATGATAGCTATTGAAATTGACTTTCATAATATAAATAACTATACATTAAATATAATTTTGTTTTACAAGACATTACGCCGTTTTCCTCAGTTTGTATCGAGAGGAATGAGTAATCGATAAATGCCGTAGCTTATATTCCCAAACTAAATTTTTGTGGTGCTGATGTTTAATAATTTCTCTCTTTAGGAAAGAGGAAACCAGTGCCAGTAACAGGCCAGGTTCTAACAAATCAGTTATATACCTTTTTCCTTTCAGGTGCCTCAGCTGGACAAATCGACAGAGTTTCAGTCTAATGGCTGAAAGGTTAATAGTTTGCATCTCGTTACCGGGCCCACGCTGTATCCATGACAACAGCATATAGCTCTCAATTACCCTGCCTCTCCCCTAGCTGTTAATATTCATCATGGCTACGTACAGCTCACCATTGTCAGTGTTTCGTTAGCTTGCTGTGCGGAGTTAAATTATTTGCATAGTCTCGGAGAAGGTAACGGGAAACGGGCTGCATCTTCCTTTGTATAACTTCATGAAGACTAAGTCTTATGTGGTGTCCAACGTCATTTACTTTTTTTTTTACAAAAATTGTTTCCTGGGTCAGAGGGTTGAGGATTAATATTTTAAATGTTCTCCATATTAATCATTTTATTCTAGCGGGAAAATGTTTTACCACTTCCTTTGGAAGTAGAACAATGTTAGGATAAAAAAACGCTACCTATGAGATTTACACAATCGTTTACTCCCTCAGAGTTTCATGATCATGTGATATGTAGGATCGGTGGATGCAGCATGGCAAAATGGTTAAGAAGCTCGCTTCGCAATCACGAGGTCCCAGGTTCGTTCCCACTGCGTGACATCTTGGGAAAGTGTCTTTACTATAGCCTCGGGCAGACTTAAGCCTTCTGAGTGTATCTGGATAGACAGAAACTGTGCAGAAGCCCGTCGGATGGATTGTACCTGTAATTCAAAGCTCCAGCCTTGTCACACTGTGTCATGCCGATTTCCCCTGAGGATTACGTTAAAGGATACACTTGTCTGTGGAATGCTCAGCCACTTACACGTTAGTTCAATGAGTAGACCGTTCCGTTGATCGAACAATGGAACATTCGTCGTCGAAAACGACGGAAAATCCATCAATCTATGATAAAGTAATACTTGTGGTGACAATATTTTATTATGCTTTGTCATCTGCGGTATCAACAATTTATGATAGGGTGATGTCTGGATTATCTGTACTGGTATGTCTGTGATATGAGCATTTTATGCCATAGTATTTGTGATATCACGAATTTATGATACTGTGATGCCTGCGATATAATTTTATAGCAGTGGAATATTTGTAATGCCAGAATGTTACGATACTGCGATGCTTGTGATAATATCGTTGTATAATATTGTAATGTCAGTGATATAAATAGTGTATACTATGAATTATCTAATATTAGTGATATAAATAGTGTATGATTTATGTAATATCTGTGTTAAGTCATTTGATGGGTTTGACGTCAGTATTTTATACTATAGTGTAAGTATTTTAGGATACATATCTGTCTGTTATCAGTTTTTAATAAAACAGTGATACCCACATGAAGTATTATAATGATTTCTTGCATAGACACAACATCCTAGGTTCAAGTGTCATATATAACGAATTTTGAATTTTTCAACTTAATTGTAAGTTTTATTGATCAGCTGAAAAATCCTGAATGTAAGGATTGTCACTTGTGTATTCTTTAAATATTGATTTTTCTAAGACAAGGAATACAGTCCGTTTTGTAGAGAAGTAATACAGTCATAGAATATAACTCATATCGACCCAAATATACTACAATATTGCCTTTCACCCTTTCGGCGTCGATAAATAAAATACCAGTCCCAGGCGGTGGATTGACGGAATTGTTAGAGAGTCGGGCGGGATGCCTTGCGGTATCTGTTCCGGCTCTTTGCGTTCAGAGCGCCTAAGTGCCAATGGTTAGGGCTAATCACTCGATCACAACAGCACCACGTACAACCCGCTCTTGGCCAGCATAGACAGGTAGGCCTAAAACCAGCTGAATTGGTGAGGCGTCATCTAGCAGTGGATCGAAAACGGCTGGGTGAGGTATTACAATATATATTACAAATAACAAATATATTACATATATATTTTATATTACAAATATATTCCTGGTAATTATTTTATCGATCCAGAAGGGATGGAAGGCACAGTCTACTCCAATAGAATTCGAGCTCAGGGAAAAATTCAGTCCACTTTTTAAAACCAATTCCATCGCCATTGTGTTCTTAAAATATACATACACAAGCACACATACACATGCAAGCAACAGTAGCAGCGCGCACTCACATATTGATACTTGTTTCTTTTGTTAAAGCAGAAAATGAACTTTGAGCAGAGGAGGAATATTGTTGAATTCATCAACCTCAGTATATTAATGCTACTTACTTTCTCAACTGGTGGCATTAACAATTATAAACATGAAACACAGAATAGGGTGGTCTAAATTGTATACACCTGTTCTGTAAGTGAGCTGTATTCAACTAAATTCATTTAGATTAAATTGAATATGATGTCACTATATACGAGTACAAATATAAGTGTACTAGCTTCGGCAGTGCATATCCTAAAATTGGAACGATACAGAGAAGATTAGCATGGTCTCTGTGAAAGGATGACACGCAAATTCGTGAAGCCTTCCACATTTTCACGAGCCAACGAGAACGCCTCTACTCAGTCACTCGGCCTGCTAGAAATAACATCCAAATCTCTCAAATTACATCCATCTTCAAAGAAGAAGGACATATTAGATAATAGCTGAAATATCCTTCCAAAGAATACACAAAGTAGATGCATAGAAGACATCTAGTATTGATTTTGGAAAAATTGCCCACCGCACTCACATACTAAGCTGGTGTGTATTCCTTCAAATATGGCGTCTTCAGTACAATTATCTTGAATTATTAAAACAAAACATTTCATAGAGTTGATTATATAAGAAAGATCATTGACGCTATAGAGCTGTCATGTGACATGACAAATAATCACTATTGATGCATTACGAACGACGATGACAGTTTGAAACAAAGTCAGAGATATGGGCATCAAAATTATTTCAAGGAATCTGGATTAGGCATGGCTGTGTGTGGTTAAGGAGTTCGCTTCGCAACAACGTGGTTTCGGGTTCAGTTCCACTGCGTGGCACCCTGGGCAAGCGTATTCTACTATAGCATCGGGCCAACCAATGCCTTGTGAGTGAATTTGGTAGACGGAAACTGAAGAAGCCCGTATATGTGTGTGTTTCTGTTTGTTGGTTTATGTCCCGTAACTTATCGGTTCGGCTTACAGACCGATAGAATAAGTACCAGGCTTAAAAATAAGTACTGGGGGTCGATCTGATCGACTAAAAACCCTTCAAGGCGGTGCTCCAGCATGGCCGCAGTCAAAAGACTGAAACAAGTAAAAATAATTACTTTATAAAACCGTTTTGTATTTTTACACAGAAATCACTAGCACGAAGAAAACAGAATTTTCTGAATGGTTAAGCATCGATCGTGTGTTGAAAATCTTTTCGGTACTGACAAAGAAATTGTTCAGACAATAATTATTAATAACTACACTCTATGAAGAAAGAAATTTGATGATAATTTCAAGATAGACCAAGCGAAAATATGTAACCAAAAGCGAAACAAAAGAAATATTCTATCTTCTGAGAAAGACACAGGAGACAGAGCAGAACAGGGAAGGACTATAAAATGTCTTAAGAATTTGAAAATACAATTACCAGACTGTTTAAACAAGCCAAAATTAGTCAATATTTTTAAGCGACCAAAATATGGTTGGAAGTGAAAAATGTGTTTTACTTACTTAAAATTTCTTTAGAATAAATACTCACAGAATATATATTCATTGTTAAAAATATAAAAAATAAATAAACCCACTTTATTATGAAATGTAAGCGCACATTTCTTAAATATAAATTGAAAATTTATAATTAAATTTATTGTTGGTTTATCTAGGATTGAACTCATGTTTACTTTTTAAATAAAGTGAAACGTGTCAATAAATGCAAAGATACAATTTATGAGAGTTGAAGAACTAGCTGAGATCTTAATGGCTAAATTCGACAGATGCAGATGTGAAATGATACAACTACTTGTGAAAAAATGCGATGTGCAACAGGCTATGCGAAAGAATGTACTGGGGGATTTGACGGACATTTTCTCTCGAGAAGTCATGAGAACAACCTATGAAGAGATGAAATGAGTTTTCCATCAATGGACATCTTTATAATGAGAGGTGAATATTTTCTGTGTGGCAGATTTCTAGATTAAATGAAGATTTTAAATGACGAAACACTGGTACTTTTGTTGAATCGATTTCAGAAATTACATTCTTTTAGCAGTCACCGTTGTCATGCAAGTGTGTATCATCGATGAATCTTGGTTTGGTGTTTGACTTCATGAACTACCTTTGTGCGCTCAAGCACGACACTTAACTCCAGCGAGCCGATGATAGAGTCTCTATGCGTTAACTCCACCTACTAGAAATAGCATACAATTATCACATAAAGTCTTACAAAAGAAAGGACACATTGTATAATGCAGTCTTAGATATACTATGCCTAAAAAACAATATGGGATGGTCACATCTAGAATACCATTAATCATAGGTCTACTGGATCAAGACTGATCTGGAGCTAAAAGCAACAACAACTAAACTAAAATATCCAGTTGAGCCAAGTAATAAAGTTGTTCATTGTATCTAGGGATTTAGGCTCCAATAGACTAATTACTGTATACAGAGAGGAAGTTCTTATTCATCTTTTGAACGCTCACTACAGAAAATGAAAATCTTTAAGAAACTTCGTTTAGCTAAAACAAGAAATAATCTTTTGTTCGACTTGCACATATATTGACAGATTGAAACGTGATTTGCTATATTTTCTTTCTATATTTTCTATCTGTAGAAGGCTGTTGTCGAGTTGTAAGCGAATGTACGCATTATACTCCAAATTATTGATACTGTAAAAATATTAACTTTAAGTAGCAGCCGCACCTGTGTCATTGCAACCGCAGAGGGAATTACTGAAATTGAAAAAGAAAACGTTTATGATAACACTGGACAACAACATATTTGCTACTGGAGATGTGTAAAGCGATTAAGACTAATTTGGGTACGCTGATT
>JAOPJM010001291.1:35992299-36004144 GCA_027124095.1 Muusoctopus leioderma
GAGAGAGAGAGAGAGAGAGAGAGAGAGAGAGAGAGAGAGAGAGAGAGAGAGAGAGAGAGAGATTTTAAATTGTTAATATTGTGAAGATAAAAATTAATATATGGCAAATAATCTACTTCATGTAAAAATTTGAACAAGAGTTTTATTGAGCTTTTGTTTTAGTTTCTGGGCCAGTCATTAGACACTGCTTCGGACAATACTCTAAATGTACATATACAAAACAGTTTTTATTTTTTTATAAGTTAGTGATGGGTGGAGAGCAGTGCCCATGATCTTAGTAATCCCTTCCACACTGGTGAAATTGATGTATCAAATGAAAAGAAGTCTAATCTAAGAGCATATTCATAGCTTAAATAAAGACTGGACAGTCATTAAGTAATGAATAGGCAGTATTGCAGTAGAAGTAAAATGGCTCATAGATTTTGAGTTTAATTCTAATCAAGTTTCTTTGTGAATTTAGGCAGAACACTTCATTCTATATGCTTCAGTTCAGCTAGCTGTCAAGAATTAGAACCAGAACTTCAGGGAATCTTCTCTATGATAAACTGTTGTCCTAATCTGCTAGACAGAATGATACTGATCTGCTAGATAGAATGTCCTGATCTGCTAGATAGAATGTCCTGATCTGCTAGATAGAATGTCCTGATCTGCTAGATAGAATGATACTGGAGTTAAGTTATTGCCCTTATGACCTCTTTCCTTGTTTGAAGGATCCTGTGGAAGATGCTAAGTGTATGGGAGGTTTGAAATTAATAGATAATGCCATGGTAACAGAAAAGCAGGGCTCCTGAAAGCAATTATATCACATTATTTTCCTGACAACCTCATCAAAAATTTGGCTCTATTCTCACTCTCTAGATAAGAATGAAGCATCAGAAGTGGACCTCATGCAGGGTAAAAGATTTTCCCCAAACATTTCACAAAATATTTGCAGTATGAAAGTTTTCTTCATGGCAGTCTTCGAGAAAGGCCACATCCAAAATACTAAAACTAGTAAAAGAATTAAAGCACCAGCCAGATTTTTCCAACACAGAAAAATAGATGTATGAATAGCAAACAAAAAACTAACATCTGTGAATGAAACATTCTAGAATTTTACTCTAATTATCTATCCTGATGATCCTTCATATATAACATAGCAAAAACTGCATCCCAAAGACTAGCTTTCTTCTTCAGAGCCAGAAAATACCTAGTTCTGATCAGTTAGGTAAAACTCCCAGTGTAAAACTCCCAGTGGAATAGGCAACAGGATAAAAACTAGAGACATCCTCAAATGCAATATACCAACAACACACACAACAGAAATAAAACTTAGTGTCAAACAACTAAACAAGGAAATAAGAAAGAAAATAAACCATAGAAAAACAGAAAACTGGTAGAACATTTTCATATCTGTAGATTCTGGTGGTGACCACAGCAGAAGCAGGCAAAGTGAAATCAGTCCAAATGTGACAACTGTTGATGAATAACTCAGTCCTGGATATGATTACAGATTTTTTTTTTTTTTTTTTTTTTTTACTGCTTAGTCTAGAGGGAGAGCAGTGCCATCACCCTTTTTCAGGGCTTCCAAGACTGGTGGGAGGGAGGGAGGAAGGAAGGTATCCTCAGACCAGAGACCTAGCCTGAATGCTTGCAACAGAGTGGACTCCGCTAAAGGCACCCAAGGGCCAGGTGGTGGTGTTAAACCGAGTGACGAATTAGGTCTACCACCCAAGTAGGCCACGCCGGGATTTGAACTCAGAATGCAAAGAGCTGGAATAGGTACTGCGAGGCATCTCATCCAACACTCTAACGATTCTGCCAGTCCACTGCCCTACACTGGTACTTTGTTAATCTACCCTGAAAGGATGAAAGGCAAAGTTGACCTCGGTGGGATTTGAAATCAGAGCGCAGTAAGCCAGAACAAATACTGCAAGGCATTCTGTCCGACGTGCTGACTCTGCCAATTTATCATCTAGTGAATGCATGAAATGTGTGTAAAACCATAAAAAAATCAAAACAGATTACCTTATAAGCTTTTGAGTTGCAATTAGATATCGGCACTATGTCATTATTACATGAATTATCAAATGAAAATAGAACTGGAAAAATAGAAAAATTATATAATAAACAAAAACATGACAATTCCAAAATACAAGAACAAGCATTTAGAAATATATTTGATGTCAAAGGGTAACTGTTAATAGATGGGGATGCAATTGTAACAGTGCAAGAATCTAATGAATATTCAAAAATAAAATAAAAAAATCATGTGTTTAGTATTTTATTAGAGCTACACATTGTTTTGTCTGACTTGTCTATCTATACTTTTTTATTAAATTCTCATGGCATCAATAGATTTTTTTTTAAATCCCTAACTTTCAAAAATACACTGCTTTTTAACTGAATTTTAACTGCTATATATCCACTTAATCTAACATACTTTTAAAAACTTAACTGTTAAAGAAAAATATTGCACCTGAATATTATATAAAAATGACTTCTATAAAACAGGTAAATGAGAACATGGAAATATCATAATAAGCATTGGTCTTACTTGAATATCAGAACCAATCAATCAAAAGACTACAAAATCTCAAATCTGGTCAGCATCAATATTTCCTCTAATTCTATTATTTTATAAAACTATATGTAACAACAACAACCATATAAAATTCAGTCATTAATCAGTTGTATTGAATAATGGGAGGGTGGGGCATTATATATGAAAATTATAATTATCAGTTTTAGAAAGAATAACACTTTTTTTATTTAATAATAAAAATGAAAAAATAAAAACATCCATACCTAGTGTGTTTCCTTCATGATTAGTTTGACACTCTTCCTTTTTACAAGGGTATGTTAAAACCTCATCTCTTTCCCATGACAAGGTGTTAGTTATTAAGGGCCTTTCACATATTGTATTACTCTAGTAAAGAAAAAATAATAATAATGATTTCTTTTATTGGCCACAAGGGCCCAAGATGTTGGGGACAGTACAAGGATGAAATACAAAACAGTGGGGGTTTACATTGAGTAAAAAGAAGGCAAAAATCCTCAAAAACAATAGATAACAATAAAATGTCAACAAGAAAAGGTCCCCAATAAGGGGAAAACCTCCAACACAACCTCCCAGATTACTCTGACACATCAAAAGTGCCCTCTCTGAGTTTCTTGCCACCTGTTTATAGTTGCATAATCAGAGTAGGACCATTTAGCTTCGTCAATCTCACTGCTCTCACCTACCTTTTGTAAAATAAGCCAACGAGGAAGCGTCTATGTGGTCACTCAACCTGTGAGAAATAGCAGCCAATCTCCCTCAAATCACACCCCACCATGTTAGAAAAGGACACATTGAATAATGTGGTCCTAGGATCCCTGCATCTAGGAAAAAGACAGGATGGCCATGGCTGGAATACCTTTGATCATAGGTCTGATTGATCAGAGCTGACCTGAGACTTAACAACAACTTTTTGCAAAACTTGCTGGAGAGCAGCGCCTCCCTTTACACCCTCCTCCTCCTCTTCAAGTGGGGCTTGAAGAAGTTGGCCAGAGATGAAAAGCCCTATCCTCAAACGTTTTAACTGCATCTACCACACAATATCCTTTGCTATAGTCAATAGGCAGGGAACGACTAGTCAGCCTTCCTTGTCAAAGGAAGGTAGTGGGCTGATCTTCACAACATGCTCAACTGATAGCCAGATCCATCCTACACATGACAGCAGCTGTTTAACACAAGCCTACCAGTCAGCAATGCACAGACACAGAATGAGTTTCATTGCTCTGCCCTCATCGTCTGTAGAGCTTGACCCAAAAAGGTAATGCACCTCTGTAGTACTGCCAGGCCAAGGACGTTTGGGAGTCGTCCATAATCCCTGACTTAATTCTTCCAGAAGAGACTACCTAGAATTGTTCCCAGGCCATCGTCACTCATACCTTCCACTAACTCTTTATAGAATGCGAGGGTTGACTTTTCACCAACCACATTGTCCATCTGGTAGAGTGCAGTGAAGACCTAGCAACATTCCAGATGCCAAACATCCAGCCTTGGTCTGCAGTAATGTTCCTTCTAAGGTTTTAATGGTCTGCATGGGACCAAAAAGCTATGTACAACTGTAAGTGACAGCTGTGTAAGCCATGTACAGAGATAATGTCAGAAAGGAGAGAGTTTAGCAAAACACTTAGTGAGGAATTTAGTATGCATGTAGGTGTCCAACAGGGCTCGGTTCACAGGCCATTCCTGTTTATTATAGTTCTCCAGGTCATAACGGAGGAGTTTAAGACTGGCTGCCTGTAGGAACCTCTGTATGCAGATGACCTAGTTTTCATAGTTGAAGCTAACAAATAATTAAAGAAGATATTCCAAACATAGAAGCAAAGCTGAGAATGAAGAGGACTAAGATAGGACTCTACGACCATCTGGGAAATGGTCATGCTCAATATGGAGAAAAGGAGTAATTAGAAAAGCCAATATGCAGAAAAGGAGTTAATAGGAGCTATTACCTCTGCTGACAACAAAGAGATTCTCGTTCTGAGTGAAGGGCAGATAGTATGATGCTTATGTACAAAGTGGGATGTTGCATGGTAGCGAAACATGGACATTGAATGTGGAGGATGTGTGAAGGCTGGAAAGAAATGAGGTGAGCATGTTCTTCTGGTTGTGTAATGTTAATGTGCATGAACCACTCAGCACAAATGAGCTGAGAGAAAAACTGGGTATAAGTGGAATCAGATGCAGTGTGCAAGAAACAAACTGAGCTGGTGTGGACATGTGATATGTATAGAGGATAACAGCTGGGTAAAGAAGTACCAAGTAGCGATCCAAGTGGAAGGAAGTTGCGGAGGAGGTAAACCAAGGAAGACATGGGAAGAAGTGGTGAAAGCTGATCTCAGTGGGTTGAACCTCACAAGGAAGATGACAAAAACTGTCAGAAGTGGCAAGATGCTGTGCTGGGGAAGACACCCATCCAACCCATGCAAGCAAGAAAAAACAGATGTAAAATGATGATGATGATTTAAAAGGCTATTATTTTTCATTATTCTGTTTGTGTGAATGAAGATTTTAGATGGAAACTTAGAACTGCAGAATTATTTGAACACATGGTTTAATAGACTAATGAAAACTAAAGTGAAAAAAATAAAGGATATTAAAATAACGTATGGTCTTTGAAAGAAAATATATGAAAAACCATTATATAAAATATAAAACAATTATATAAAATATAAAACAAATATATGAAATACTAGTTGATAACCTGTCAAAATTGAAAGGGAAAATATTTGTTTCTATAAAATATAAAAATTGTATTTATTCCTATTGTTATCTGTCTCACTTAATCCACTCTTTTTTTTCATCAGCTGAAAATTGAGGAGTAAGAGTGAAGAATTTTGTTGTTCCTTTCCTTCTCTAGTATGCAAAAAGTAGTCAAATTTTTTAGCATAGGAAATATCATACACTTTTCCTAAACTAATCAGATGATTCCCTATAGAAGAGCAACAGCTCAATATAAATTGTTTGGCAGAATTACTAGTAGTTTGTTTAAACAAACAAACATAATGACTGTACACTGATTACACACATGCGTGCATGTGTATGTGTGGTTGTGTGTAAGGTCTGCATGTACAACATATTTTGTCTGTGGGTGTGTAATTAAAATAAGGATGGAAAATAAAGAATACTAACACATCGAGCAGCACATTGTATTGCAGTATCCAGAAGTGCATTCCCACTGGCTTGAATATCTAAGGAAAAGAAAATAATATTGAACATCTCAGAGATAGAGACTAAAAGACAAAGATGAAATGAAAAATAAATAGAAATCAATGTAAAGACAGACTAATATTACTTACACTTTAGAAACTATGCTAGTCTTAATGACTGGAAAATTACCTAGGGACACTATCCACATACAAAACAATTAGTTAAGTCAGTACTAAGACACTTAATGTAGCAAGTAAGAAAACTTTAATTAATCAAGATTTTCTCTGCAGTGAGCAGACAAAAACATTAGATCAATGCTAAAATCTGATCAAGGTAGACAGGGTCGACGACTTTGAAATCTAAATTAATTAAAATTTAGAATTACACAAACAATAACAGGAAGAGACAGATTGATAGCAGAGAGGCACATTGATAGAAGAGGGGGTAAGTGATAAATGAGAGAGTAATGAAGAGAGGGGGAGAGCAGTTTATGGAGACTTAATATGAACACAATGGTTATAAGAGACCTAAATATGGATATTATACATCCCAATCACCATCACCACCACAATCATCATTCATTTTTACATCCATTTGTCCATGCTTGCATGAGTGGGACAGTTCTTCTCCAGCACAGTGTTTTACTACAAGTCGAAGTCCTTTATCATCTCCTTTGTGTGGTTCAGCCTTTCATCACCTCGTCCCATGTATTCCTTGGTCTCCCTCTTCCACTGGTTCCATCCACATGGAACACTCAGCACTTCTTTATACAACTGACATCCTCTATATGCATCACATGTCAATGCCACCATAGACTCCTCTCTTGCACATTACATCCAATTCTTCTTATACCCAGTTTTTCGCTCAGCTCATTTGTGCCCTGTCATTCAAGCGGACTAATAGTACACATCCAGCAGAGCATGCTCACCTCATTTCTTTCTGGCCTTCGCAAATTTTCCACATTCAATGCCAATGTCTTGCTACCATGATGCATTGCACTTCAGACACAAACATCATACAATCTAATCTTCACTCTGAGAGAGAAACCTTTTGTTGCCAGTATCCCTGAACTTTTTCCACCTGGCTCTTACTCTGGCCACTATGCTTTCAGAACACCCATCTCCACCTTGTCACCTAGGTAACAAAAGCTATTAACTATTTCTAGGAAGCCTTCCAAGCATTTGAAGGAATTTATCTCACATGTACTCTTACTGCTAACTTCTCCTGTGCATCTGCCACATATTAAGTCTATCTTCTCTGTCAGTCTACCTGTGATCCCAATACACCTTTTGTGCATCCATAGTTTACATTGCGTACACCATATGGAATTCTTACCAACCCGTTTTCTGCATATCAAGCATGGTCACTTTTCTGACGGCAGTAGAGTCTGGTCTTCTTTCCTGCTAACTAGAACTTTAGTCTTTGCTAGGTTTACTTTGAGGCCTCTCTAATCTAGGTTTTGCTTCTGAATTTGGAATTTCTTCTCTAAATGTTTTACCGATTCATCTATGAGAACTAAATCATTGGCATACAGGAGTTCCCATAGTCCAGACAGTCTTAAACTCCTCTGTTATGACCTGGAGAACTATAGTATAAAGTAGAGCCCTGAGAACTGATCTCTGATGTACACAAACTTGCAAGCTAAATTCCTCGCTGAACTCATTGCTAACTCTCACCTTGCTGATGGCACCTCTGTACATGGCTTATACAGCTCTCACAAGCCATTCATCTATCCATAGTTTTCTTAGCAACCACCATACTACAGAGCATGGACCCCTCTCAAAGGTGTCTTCTCCAAGTCAACAAAAGCTCCATAGAGTGGCTTACACCTAGCCAAGTACTTCTCCTGTAGATATCTCACGAGGAAATGAGTATCGGTGGTACTCCGTCTTGGCCTAATCCCAAACTACATCCCGTTTAGGCTAATTTTCTTTCTAAACAGTTGTGCTATAACTCTTTCACTAACTTTCATAACCTGGTCCATGTGTCTAAAAAAGAAAAAGACATGATGGTCATCGCTGGAATACTTTTGATTGTAGGTCTACTTCATCAGGGCTGATTTTTGGGCTAAACAACAACAAAAGCAAACAAGAAAACAAAAGTAGTAAATAAAAGTACTGATGTTGATAAAGAAGTAAACAAATATTAAAAACAAACTTCTATAAATCACATTAATTTCTCAATAGAAATTAACTTACCTCTGTAATGTTTGCGAGCGTCCTTGTAAACCTATTGGTAAATAAATCATTGTTTATTAATGAGTTACGGATTTCAGTGTCAGAAACATTAACAATCTACGAACTAGGTTAGTGGCTGCAACTATTTTTTATTATGACAAAGATGAATGGATGCCTATAAACCATTGGGAGATTACTGAAGATTTTTGTATCTATGTAGTGTATCTAAAACAACTCAGTCTGTATAAGATTTACCTCTAGGAGGATTGGAGTTCTGCATTGCAAACAAAGAAGAGACATTGTTAATTGTACAGAGCTTTTACTATTTACAGTAGTGAAATATATCTCATTATATTACATGTTTACAGACTAGGTAGACTAGGCTATTGAGAATTAAATGCCATGTTGAGGTACTCAGTGCATCACTGGTGATAGATCACCAGTCATTAATAATTCTATTAGTATCATCATCATCATTTTACGCTCATGTTTCCATGGCTTAGACAGAGATTTCTTGAGGCAGCATTTTATGGTCAGTTGCCCTTCCTCTCAGCAACCATACTGATTTAAGTATTGGAATTATATCACCGAACTACCACATGGCTGGACATTTTGTTTTATGGAAATGTAAACAAACATCTCTGGCTGATCAATAAACGGTGTCAAGTGATGACAAGCACATGCACACACACACACACACACAACAGGCTTCTATACAGTTTCTGTCTACCAATTTCACTCACAAGCCATGGGTCAGCCCAAGGCTATAATAGAAGACACTTGCCTAAAGTACCATGTAGTGGGAGAGAACCCTAAACTACATGGTTGCTAACATGTTATCAGCTTGCATCTCTTGAGATATGGGAAAGACATTTAATTATTTTCCTTTTCTAAAGACATGTAAAGAAATAAATGATGCTAGTTTAGACATGCCTACTGGTTAAAAATATGTTAGTAAAATGAGGTTAGGTTAAAGAAATTAAACAAGTGACTTTTATCTTAAAGCTAGATAAAAAAACAAATATGAAAAATTTGCTCAAATCAAAAAATATTTCACCACATCGAAAGTGAAAATGATTGTCCTGAGAAAGTAATCCTTACAAAAAACAAAAAAAAATAGTTAAAAAACTTAAGAAGAAGCCTTATCAAAACAGGTAAACCATCGTAATAGAATATCTACAGAATTATTTAATTTCTAAACAATTCTACTTTTCTATGCCAACAAATATACATTTCTGTAAATACTTAGGTATTTATATCACTACCAATTTGGCAAGTTATGGTGAAGCTATACTTCATTGATGAAGTCTGAATAAGGCAAAAATATGTCAAGAGTTGTCTCCTGTACTTGCTGTAAAAAATGAGAAAATATTAGTCCACAACTAATATTGTTTTTTCTCACCACGTTTTATTTTATTTCAACTTTTTAAAGCTCCATGCCTTAAATATGCCGACACCCACATTCCTACTGACTTATATCTACATGTTGACTATATCTTTATTACATGAGTTAACCATCTTATGGGCATGAAGAAAAAAACAGGACCACTTTAATATTAACACTCAAGCCACAGAGCTCCAATCATCTGTGAGTCTTACATTTCCATATGGGTTCCGATTATGATTACAGTCTCTATATAATATACAATGTATCCCACACTAAATGTAAAATATACAGACATCACTCACCAGCTAGATATCTTATTTGACAGTGAGGTATTTTACAAGTAGTAACAAGTACAAATCCTGCAGCACAAACTTCTACATCAATTTATCCACCTAAAAGGTAAGTTGCCCATTGCCAAATATTAACTATATTGAATAGGTTGCTAAATACTAACCATATTGATAGAAGTTCCAGGTATAACATCATGGAATTGATTCAAAAGTAATAACTTCCAAAGACGTGAGATTTCTTCTTGGGGATAAACAAATTCAGGTGAAGACAACATTGCCATAGTGCTGAGAAGTTCCACATTGTAAAGTAAGAATTCACAGTGCCGATTATACATTTTTATCTGAAAAGAAAAGGTATCAATGCTTGCATGGTAGGTCACATGATGAAGTTGGGATGTTCAAACAAGAATGAGTGGATGTATGCTGTGTACAAGGAGGGGGAGAAGTGCTGTGGTCAGTTGCCTCATAGGTAAGGAACTCAAATACAAACATTTCTGGCTTGATAGCAACTCTGGTATGGGTGGTGTAGGTATGCTCTTAGCAAATAAATGGGTAGATAGAATAACTGAGGTAACCAAAATAGGTGACAAAATGAAACTCAGACTAGTAATAGGCAATGTAACAGTATCCATGATCTCTGTTTATGCCCAACAAGCAAGATTGGCAAATGAGGAAAAGAACTTATCCTACAAGACCTTTGTGTAGGCTACCTGAAGAATTGAAGACAGTGATATTGTCACCATAGTAAGAGATTTCAAAAATCATAATGAGAAACACACAGATCGGCATGGGGGCTATGTCCATGAAGTAAGAAAGGAAGAGGGATCAATGCTCCTGGAGTTCTGTGTTGAAAATGACCTTACAATTTGAAACAAACTTCAGAAACCAGCCAGCCAACTGGTCACTTACTACTATGTCTGAATAAAAGATGGGATGGTCATGGCTGGAATGTCTTTGATCATAGCTCTTCTCTATCAGAGCTCCTCTGGGGCTAAGCAATAACAACTAAAAAGTCTTTTCTCAGTCCTCTATCTTTCTAGAACCCCCTGCCAACCATCTATTTTTTCCTCTAACTGATAGTCAAAAGTTCAAAACAAAATTTGGAAATTGTGAAAAATAAATGGTAAACATTTTAAAAGCCTGATGCCTTTTATAGAGTAGTGCTTCGCTTTGGTTTCATGCATTAAGAAGACAGACATCCTATAACTCTGGATGGATTTCCCGTCTATCACAGGTAACATTCTCTGATGATCTAGTAACTAGTAAGGTGAACTGAGGCACATAATTAAATGTAATGCCAAATAGGCAGAGTCATTAGCACGTTAGACAGAATGCCATGTAGTATTCAGTCCAGCTCACTGCGCTCTGAGTTCAAATCCCGCTGAGGTCAACATTGCCTTTCATCCTTTCGGGGCGGTATATTAACAAAGTACCAGTCTCAGGCGGTGGATTGGCAGAATTGTTAGAGTGTCGGATGATATGCCTTACAGTATTTGTTCCAGGCCTTTGTGTTCTGAGTTCAAATCCTACCGAGGCCTACTTGGGTGGTAGACTTAATCCGTCACCCAGTTTAACACAACCACCTGGCCATTGATGCCTTTAGCAGAGGAGTCAACTCTGTTGGAAGCATTCGAGCCAGGTCTCCAGTTTAAGGAGACCTTTCTCCTTCCCTCCTCCAGTCTTAGAGGTTCTGAAAAAAAGGGTGATGGGTAATGCCTACCCTCCTAACTAAGTGATAAAAAAAGAAAATACACAATGTAACACCAGTAGTAGATTTCAACTAAAGACCTTTAAGTAAGTTATCCACTCAGATATTTTCCTTCTCCAAATCTGAAAATTAGGAGAATATCTACCAAATAGTATTTTTTTTTTTACTTATACCACCTGCTACACCAGTTATTGAGAATAGTAACTTGTATAGTACTTATATAACCTAATGTTTTCAACATCGTAGTAGCTATTCCCGATGGACCTGCAACTTTCCTGCCTTTTCAAACTTAAAGAAAGAAAACACCGAAAATGTTGAATGTTAAATTTACCTCTCCATGTGTTGTGTATGTTCCATTATGAAGCTCAAGATAAAGTTCTCCTTTCCATTTACACAACATAGAAGTGTTTTCATTGTTCACTGCAGCAAAAAATTCTTTTGGTGAACTCATGCACACCCTGAAGGAGTATAATGTATATATATTAAATTTGTGTGTGTGTATATAGATATATATATATATATATAGATATATATATACACATATATACATATATATATACACATATATACATATATATATACACATATATACATATATATATA
>JAOPJM010001291.1:36012047-36023834 GCA_027124095.1 Muusoctopus leioderma
CCGTAAAAATTCTGCCTCAATAACTCTCTCCGTCCAACCCATGCTAGCATGGAAAAACGGACGTAAAAAGCGATGAAGATGATGATGATATATATATATATATATATATATACGAGTAATGTGAGTAAAGTATATAATAAACTTGTGGACTCCCAAGACAAAGAAACAGATATAGTGCTATGCATTTTTGGGGAAATATTTTGAAAACACATAGCCCAGTGTTGTTAAGCCGTCAAAGGTGCCCAGCCTTTGAAATTGAGCTATGGTGTTTTTACAGCTGAATTGAATCAGATCTACCCAGAACAACCAATTCTCTGGAGGGATGGCACTAAGCTCTCAATAGAAGTGTTTTGAGAACCCAACCAACCATGCCTAAACTCGCCAAGAAAATCCAGCTAGAGCAAGCTAACACTGATTTATTTCGTGAACAAATATATCTTGAGGCTAATTGGCCTTGTGACACAAATAAATAAAAAATACACCAAGGTTAATAATGTATTAAAAAGGTACTCACATCCTATAATTCAACCAGCCCGTGTTTTTTTAAGGTCAATGGCTCACAATTTATAGTTTTGTTTTAATTAATTGCTTTAATTTTAAAATGAATAGTTTTTGGCAACCTTCTTTTTAATATATTGCTTTTATTTTAAAGAGAATTTTTTTTTTTTTTTTCCTTTGACTAAATACAAATTTTTGGCAACCTTCTATTTAATGAATTGCTTCAGTATTAAAATAAATTATTTTTTGTTATTTTTTACTAAATAAAAACTGTCAGCATTTTGAATGTTGTTAATTTGACTGTTGACAATTTGTCTTGTCAGCATTTGACTGTCAGCATTCTGTCTGCACACGAGCATTGTTGTGTCTGGTTGGGTGAAGGATCATTTTTTCCCCCCATGAACAGTATATTGGCGAAATCAAGCAGAGATTCCACTTGTCTGTGTTTATAATATGATATTCCAAAGAGAGTATGACCTTCTCACCATAAAGTGTGGCTATCTGGTCACTTACTATCTATGGCAAGAGTATATGAAGTCTATATGTTTCCTTGCGTATGTAAGTAAATATGACTCACAAGGGGTATATTGTGGAGACTTGCAGTAAAGAGACTTAATAACATAAAACTTACCTCTGCCATTCCATAGAGAATGTCGAAGTCACGAAGAAGATGGTATACAAGTTGGTTGCGGGTGACAATTTCCACTTGACTTAAAGTAAAATTACGATTTTCATCAGGGAGACTAATTAGACCATTTCCAACACCAAAAAGAGTGTTACATGCCATCTCTATATACAAGTCATATCTGAGGATAAGAGAGAAATGTAGAAAGGAGGTTTTATTGTAAATACATAGGGCACATTTGTGATTAGAGATAGAGATATCTCTTATTATTGTTCATTAGTCTTATTTGTATAGTGTGCTTTCACTGCACTACCAAGTGCAGCTCTGTGGGCCTTGGATATATGTAGTGTTTTGTTTTGGTTTTGTTTCTATTGTATTGAAAGTACTTTACGTGATATGTGTGTAGTGCCTAGTAATGCTATATCCTGTATGTTGTGCATATTTGTAAAACCTGGTGTTTTCATTATATATTTGTCTGCATGTTTGGTTTTTTTTATCATTCCTAAGGCACCTGTTATTATGGGGATTGTTTCTGCATTCAATCTCCACATTTGGGTTATCTCTATTTCCAGATCTTTATATATGGATAATTTCTCCATTTCTTTGAGAGATACATTATCATCTGTTGGAACTGATATTTCAATTAGGAGGCATCTCTTTTCCTGGTTTTCTTTGATAACAATATCTGGTTATTTAGCCTTGATCTCCCTGTTTGACAGATTAGTTTTGACTTCCCTGTCTGTGTGTCGGTGTATGCCTATACCACCTCTGTTGGCATTTCATAATGTTGGTATAACTTCCAGTGTATGTAAGACCACATTCTGTCATACCTGTAGACTAAGACTTGGCTAAGACTGGGCAGTCAGAGACAATGTGGTTAATTGTTTCTTCCCCATCTCCACATATTCTGAAGTTACTGTATTCTGCTTCATTATATGCTTTTGGTGATTTCTGGTGGGGAGGTAATCAAGAATTCTTCAGTCTTAGCTTTGAGTCCTGCACTTCTCAGCCAGTGTTGCAAATTTTCCTTGTCTGTTCAGCTTTTTTCAGGTATTGGCCATGTAGTGGCTTTTCTTACCATTGCTTTATCATGGCATTCTATAACCCCAATTTCTGTTGTTGTCTCTCTTGTCCTTCATAACAATGTCATTTCAGCCTCTGTTTTGTATTTGTTGGCTTCCTTGAAGACAGAAAGCAATTTTTTGTTTTATTCATGTTTCTGGGATAAGTGCCAGTTTTAAATGCTGAAAATCTGACTTGTGTAAATGGTTTTAAAAGTTCTAAACTTTATGAGTATAAAAATAATTGATTTTAAACTAATCAATATGGAGGCACAATGACTGCAAGGTTAAAGTGCTGGATTACTGAGAAGTATTCCTATGCCAATAAATGCAACAGCTTGTATATTTATTTAGTGATTCTTTTATCACTACATCAGCAAGTACAGTGAAGAATATTTTTCCCTGATGAGGTCAGAATAAGTACCAAACATGTCATGAGTTGTCTGCTGTGCTTGCCAGAAAAATTTTTAAAAATAATATTAGTCATTGGCTAATATTGTTTTTCCAACACTGCATATTTATTTCTAGTTAGCATTTTGATAATCCATGCATTAAATATGCTAATGCTAACTTAACTATTGGTTTTTCATACAGATGGCTTCTCTGAATTATTTAATTAATTTAGCTATTCTATTGTATGTCTGAGCAAGGGATATAACTGCTTACCACAATTTGCCAGGCTAATAAAACAGGTTCAACTGCTACTTCACATTGGAAGATAAAACTGTATAAACAATTACTCCAACAAAAACCATCCCACTATTGCAGGCACAGAAACAATTAATGTTAAACAGCAATATTTATCTTAGCGGAAAATGTTTAGCAGTCTCTTAAACTCCTATCACCACCTTGAACCTGAATCACTATGCATGATATACTACTATTGTGTAAGTGAGATTGGTGTTGTTGTAAGTTCTTGTTAAACTGAGCCAACAACTGATAGATATTTTAATACCAAAAGTAAGTAGTTCCCAAGACTTGAGTTCATATTCTGCTAAAGATAGTAAGACACTTAATTCTATTTGACAATTAAAAAAAATTCTTACTGCATCTAGGCCTTTTAAATGCTGTATTTAGAGGTTGAGTAAACAAAGTATTAGGATAAAGAGTGAATATATTATCATTCAAGGCAAGATACTTCTTTCAACTAGCTTCTATTCACTAGCTCAAGAATAAGTAGCAGGTGTTTCTACAGAAAGATCATTCCTTCAGTGCAAAGCAAAGTTCAGTGAAAGCAAAGTTGTGGCTCAAAGGTAAAGTCTTTTATCATGTCTGTGATGAGAATGTTTTGGAAAAGGTACCTGGTCAAGAGCTCAACCAATCACTAGCTGCTTAGCTGACAGGATGCCTCATTGCAGCATGGTTCATATGGATCTCTCAACCCTCACTCTCAAAACTTGAGTGAACCTCAGAACCATTTTATCTCTCCTACATTCTTCTCACACTACTTTAATAATCTTCTTGCAGTCTGCTCTAATCACACACACACGCGCGCTCTCTCTCTTACAAATGTGTCACAACACTACAATCTCACTTTCACATTCAGTATATAGGCCTCTTCAACTTAGTCATGTATGTTCTACATGAACAGAATTTGGTATCATCATGCAATGAGGACTCAGCAGCCAAATCACATTCAGCAGCTCCAAAACACAGATATTACACATCCAAAAATAAAAATAACTTGCACAAAACACTACATCATTACTCATGAACAACACATGGCTAAAGCTGTTGTGATTTCTACAAATTTTACACCTTTCATGATCTTTCATGGGGACTTTTTGTTTTTATTTTACAAAGCTAAGACTGCATCACAAAGGCTGGGTAATCTCTTCCACACTAGAAAATACTTCAACCATAAAGTGCCACTGACCTTATTCAAGGTACAAATAAACACTGCTATCTCTCTCTCTCTCTCTCACACACACACACACACACACACACACACACACACACACACACACACACACACACACACACACACACAGTTTGGACTGCATACAAAAAGAACAAAATCTATCAACCCGACAAACAAGTCTTCACTCATCAACACCTCAGGTCTTTCCATTATCATCATTGACATATTTCTCAACTCCTATACTAAATACTTAGCTCAATTCATCCATTCTTAGAACATCCTACAGGAATCAACTCCAAGTGAAGAAGTTGGTTCCAGTCAACCCTTAACTCGAAAGAACTTATACTGGTAATAAAGTCTATTGACTTCACCCAATTATCCCAATTTTCAAGTGTATTTTTTTAAATGCTTAGTCTGGAGGGAAGGCAGTACCCATCACCCTTTTTTCAGGACCACTAAGACTGGAGGAGGGAAGGAGGAAGGTATCCTCAGACGGGCAAGCTGGTCCGAATACTTGCAACAAAGTGGACTCCACTAAAGGCATCCAAGGACCAGGTGGTGGTGTTAAACAGGGTGACCGATTAAGTCTACCACCCAAGTAGGCCACGGCGGGATTTGAACTCAGAACAGAGCCGGAATAAATACTGCAAGGCATCTTGTTCGACACTTTAAAAATTCCACCAATCCACTGCCCTAGACTGGTACTCTATTTATCTACCCCGAAAGGGTGAAAGGCAAAGTTGACCTCAGCGGAATTTGAACTCAGAGTGCAGTAAGCCATATGAGTGCAATGAAAGGTTATGGCCACAGCACCTCTGCCTCAGACAACATAAATATTTTTTGAAATCCTATTTAGTGTGAGAGATTTCTTTCTCGTATATTAAGTCATAAGGTTTGTGAAATACTGGACTTCTTTTTAATCTCATATTTGTGAAAAGTGGAAAGTATGGATCTTACACAAGGTTGTCCTTCGTAGCCTGGTTGGTTAGTAAATACTCAATCCGGTTGTATTTATCACTGAGTCCCTGACAAACAAACAATTTTCAGATTAGACATCATTGCAAATGTCTATAACATTT
Source organism: Muusoctopus leioderma (assembly GCA_027124095.1). Taxonomy (NCBI): domain Eukaryota; kingdom Metazoa; phylum Mollusca; class Cephalopoda; order Octopoda; family Octopodidae; genus Muusoctopus; species Muusoctopus leioderma. The sequence continues at coordinate 36,017,172 of JAOPJM010001291.1, forward strand.
ACAAATACTTCCATGCCAGCATGAAAAGCAGATGTCAAACGATGATGGTGATGATGATGATGATGATGGTGATGATGATGATGATGATGATGATGGTGATGATGATAGTGATGATGATGATGGTGATGATGATGATGATGGTGGTGGTAGTGGTGGTGGAAGTGATGATGATAATGTTGGTGAGAAGTTATATGCTTCACTTTAATTTTTTCTTTTGATAATTTAGACCCCTTTTCCATAGAGCTAGAGTAAGATTATTACTATTATTGAAACACAAAGTATTTTTACATGAAGATGCTTATATGCGATGATTAACCACTCAACAATGAAATTGGCACCTATTTTTCAACTACGAGAACTGATGTAAACAGAGTAGAAATGAAAGCTTGAACTGATGACTCTATGATCAGTGGTCCAGAAACTTAATCTCACAGCAAGTGTGCATTCTATACATGCAATTACCAATAAATATCATCGCTATTATTTTCCTTACGGAAAAAAGTTAGACTGAAATGCTAATAACACAGATGATTTCACACTTCATTCCTACTTAACACATGTCATACACACACAGCTGAGACACTCATCCCAGACCTGCACTGCCTCCATGAACAGAGACCTCCTAATAAGCCAATGAGTGCTCCTCTAAGCAGCCAGTCAACCCGCTCAAATCTCCCTCAAATCACACCCGACCATCTTAAGAATAACAATATCCTCCAATAGTGACATGGCCATTTAGTCTTTTTAACAGCACCAAAACACAATCACTGCACATATCTGTGTTGTTGCACACCCTTCTTACACATAGACAACACACAGCTATAGCCCTCAAGTTCACTACAAATGTTAGTTCTCACAATCTTTGATGATCTTCCATAATGACCTCATATATGTATATATATATATATAACATTGCCATAACTGCATCCCAAAGAATAGGCTTCCTTTTCAGCATCATAATATACTTCAGCTCTGGTCAGTTGCTCATTCTCTACAAAGCACAAGCATAGCCCACATTAGAGTACTGGTCATATAGCTGGGGTGCTGCTGCTACTATACACATGCAAACATCCTAGATCACATCCAAAATGCCATTTGAATGAATGGTAAATATTTACTCACCAACACACTACAACTACTAGGTCACACATGCATTCAGTTTTTACTCTCTATCTCTTCTACAGATACTACAACAGTCTCTACTCCTTTGAACTAACTAACTGCATAACTGTAGGTTTACTCAACACACTCATCTCACCTTCTCTTATCAACCCTACTAAGTCTCACTTCCTAGATCTCAAACTAAACACTTCACCATCCTTCCATCCCAGGACTGCAGCCTTCTGGAATACACTCCCTGACCACATTTTACCAGCAGACTTCGAATTACAAATGTTCAAATTGAACATCAACTGCATCAATTTCACCAGTTTGGCAGTGCCTGCAACGGTCATGGCTACGGCTCCTTCTACACAGACTAACTGATGTAAGAAATATAATAATAATAAAATATTGCAAATGAAAACAATTCATGTTACTAGAAGTTAGTTAATAATTACCTGTATTGGCTGTTTATTGTGCCAGACCATGGCTTCAGACTCTGATTTCCATAATAGGTAGACTGCCTCGTTAATCCAAGAATCAGGAATGGCAATAGTTAGATGAAACCAATGAGTAGACCAGCTGAAAAGGAGCAGAGATAGTGGAATCTGATTAGAGATTGGGTTTGGATGTGAGAAAGAGACAAGTTGATACAGGTTGTTCCAGATAACATGATTTGGATTCTAAACCAGCAGGGTTGGTATAAGAGAGCCAGGAGGAGTTGTGTATGTTGAAGCTACTGAGGACAATTATCTCAAATAGAGAATAATATATACTATACCAGAGCACCAAGCCCGAGTTCTGAACATGCAGTCAGTTTGAGGGACCATCAGCCATTGGGGTACCTTAACCCTTTTGATAGCAACCCGCCCGAAACCGCCCCTGGTTCTATGATAAAAACCTTTTGTTTTAAAGTGTTCATATTCAAATTTAAAAATACCCTTATATTTCATGTAAGAACTTTTTGATAAGTTATGTACCAAACACCAACTTGATAACAAGAAAGTTAGTTATTTTATTAAACCCCTCCAAATTCTTGATTATTTTCAAAATTAATTGAAAATCATAGGTAGTGTATTTCTTTGGAAATATGGTAACGAAAGTGTTAATATGATGGCACCAGAATTGCTCAAAGCTATGGCAGAATAATTAGCAATTTTCCAACTGAAGAAAAATTTTAAATATTGAAGAATGGAAGAGAGAGAGAGGGAGAGGGAGAGGGAGGGGGAGAGAGAGAGAGAGAGAGGAGGGAGAGAGAGAGAGAGAGAGAGAGAGAGAGAGAGAGAGAGAGAGAGAGAGAGAGTTGCTAAATACCAACATTGCCATAAAAAGACTAACGGTTCAACAGTTGTACCCTAACTAATATGTAATGTCTCACCAATAAAGACAGCTGAGTGAAAGTAGTTGAAGAATTGTCCAAATACAAAAGTATGGAGATGGAAATGTAAAAACATGGACACAGAAACAGCTCCTGGTCATGGAACCCTTAGAAGTAATTTGAAAAGAAACGAAATGTAAAAATCGACACCTTGGTAAACCTTTAGATAAGGCCCAAGCGTTAGTACTCCTCAGAAGTGCACACATTCAAAGAACAACATTATTCTGTAAGAATGCTAATGACAGCTCTACCTTAGGGTTACAGAATATGTCGTTATATGTGTTCTTTTCAAAATGAGGGAGATTAGCCAGCTATTTCTAGCAGGTTGAGTTACTGCATAGCAGCTCCTTCACTGGCTCAAGAACATGCATATAATTCCCTAGTGTAGAAGTGAATTGGCACTTTGCGTAAAGTCAACAACTGTTCCTGGTTCTGAAATATATATATATATATGCAAAATGACGGGAAAAACGACACAGGTAAATCAAAAAAAACAACACAGAGATTCGAAGTTTCGGGCAAGCCCTTCAACAGGAAAATAAACACAGAGTGAGCCAAGAAACTGAGGCGAACTGGGACGCGCTCAGTTAGATGAATGGTGAGAAGAGACCGGAAGACTGGCAGCAAAGGGAGACAATAGCAAGGGAGGCAATTCGGGCCCAAGGGGACAGGGGAGGAGATTGGGGCCCAGGGGGAGACAAATACAGGGGAGGCAACTAAGGAACTGAAAAAATATTTTTTAGGAAAAGAAAATTATAGATAGGGAAATAAAAAAATATATTTTGATAAAAATAAAAATAAAAATAAATACTAAGGGAAAATAGGGGATTATAGGAAGGGGGTGTGGGGAGTTAAGTCCAAACGGGGAAGAGGTCCGCAACGAAAAGATGAAACGCTGCGAGAGAACTCAATTTCCGTAGAAGAGCAAAATAAAGCACTTTATCAAGAATAGCACAACGAAAGATGTAAAGGTTTTGTGTACACGAAACCAATGGCAACCTGTACATCTTTCGTTGTGTTATTCCTCATAAAGTACTATAAAGGGTCATCAAATATTGTAATGACTAACATGTGTAGCAACTGATAGTATTAGTGGTGTATTGATCATTTATAGATGGGATACAATGTTGTGAGTTTGTTTTCTTGAGATGTGTAATGGTTGTGTTTTGGAGCTACTGAATGAGACTAAGTTGCTTAGTCTCTGTTGTCTTTCCTTTACAGAATGTCAACCTGATGGAACACTCCACTCTAGTTTTTTCCTGCAGACACTGATTTACAGATATTCAAGCTGATCATCAACTGCATTGATCTCACCAGTCTTGAAGGGCTTGCAAAAATTTATGGGGACTAAGCCATAAAAAATACATGTAGAGATTTCTGTTCTTGGAGGATATGCATGCTTTCTGGGGAGTGTTGAAATTGTGTATAAAAGAAGCCTGCATGCAAAGGTGGGGAGGAATGAAGTGGTTGTTGATGACATTGATACAAGAGTGTTGTGGTGGGAGATGACATCGAGTAGGTTGTTGATATACAGAAGGAAGAAAGATGATAGCCATAGCTGTAGGGTGAAGATAATGTGAATGTAAGTGGTCACAGTGGTGGCGGTGGTAGTGATAATGACATTATGGACCACTGTGATAAAATGTATAGATTAAGAGGGTGAGGGATTTTTAAAAAAAATATTTTCATAACTCACATTGGTCCAAAACTTTGTCCTACATTGACCGGTTCGTAGTCTGCTGCCATGGCAACATCCACTTGAATTCGTCCAGGGGCTGCAAAGTGAGCTATGTTATCCACAGGTGCTGTCTTTGGGTAGAGCCTACAAGATATTTGAATTGTGAAATAAAAAATTAAGGTCACTTGTTAACTCAGGTTTCAGTATCTAAGTATATGAGAAATAAGATTTCCCTTAAAGTAGGGCTTTCATTAAGTAGAAACCTTTTATTTCCAAGTCAGCTAACTGGTCAAAACCTCACTAGTCCCATGCAGACTACTCCTAGTGTCAAATGTTGTGCCATCCCGACTCATCCAAGACAGTTAAATGTAAGACCGAAACTATCCTCATATACATGACCTTTCGAAACCCCTCATACAACCATATCCATAACTCTAAAACCCCTAAGCGGTTTACACACAGCTGTGCTGCAGCAGTAAGAGGAAAGCACAATGCTAACAACACCTGGAAGAAGTCACCCATCTGGGAAGCTTTTACAAACCACTGAAACACTGGCAAGACTATCATGAGAAAGTCAAAAAATGCTTCATGCATCACAGTCAGCAAGCTTTCCCACATCCTGGTTCCTTAATAAGAGGCTTTCTATTAACTTATAGAGATGGAAACCTCCTACCTACTCCTCCTCAACCAGATGGCTCTATTAGCAGCACACCTGCTGAAAAATCCCCCACATTTGCTGCCTGTTTCACCTCTAACTCCAAGAGTGGCCCACTAGTATGGCATCCATAGAGTCAGACCTACTAGAGGCTTGCTCTCATTTTTCACTCAGAAGTAGTCCCTCACTCTTGGGTTTCATCTATCTCTCATCTTTTGGATTGAAAGCTTTCTGATAGACCTCACCATTGCAGCATTTGCTATTCAGGCACTCTCCAGCCCCAACTCTATCAACCCTGGTGTATCACAAGGTTCAGGAATGTTTTCCACACTCTTCCTTCAGTTCATAAATTACCTACTTGTTGCTACTTCTAACAATGCACTCTCCTATGCAGATAATATCGCCCTTCGTTCTTCCTTAACTTTCTGTACACAGGTGTCATCCACACACAACTTAAACACCTCATGCCAGACCTGCACTACCTTCATGAATTGAGACCCTGTTAGGCCTCACAATCTCTGACGATTTCCTATGGTGATCCCACATATCTAACATTGCCAAAACAGTATCACAAAGACTAGGATTACTTGTTATGTGGAGTGGCGCTGTTACTACCAGGTACTGTAAGAGAAGAAATAATAATTTTGTTGTATTTAGATTCATAGTGGAATTTAAAATCGTCTTACCTTCCATATAGGTTGACATCGGTAAAGTAAATAGGTGAAATAAATTTCTCTATTCTTTCAAATGTTGTCCGTTTGTGTTTCATTACATGGTGTTCCATTTTGGATCAAAGCTAAATGAAGAAAGTTGCAGTTAAAATTAAGTTACATAAAACGATGAATTCACATCAGCTTTATTTAAAAGTATATTGTTAAAAATACTGAAATGGATTGGTAGATATAGGTTTACTGGGCCATGTAAACAAAATAGTTGAGGTGTATTCAATACAAAATAAATAATTAAAAAAATAGAGTCAGAAGTTGGTAGTAGATGGCAACCATGGTAAAGGTAGACCAAGGAATATTTGGTGGGGAATATTTGAGGTCAGACCTAAGGTAACTGAGCCCCACAAAGGATCCAGGATGAAGACACAATAAAATATTTTGATATTAGACATTATAAGCACCAATTTGAGACAAAAAAACAAACAAAACCCACTGACATGACTTAAACCACATATCTATTGCCTTACAAGGCAACCACAACGTGTAATCAGTAACACATCTGCTTAGCAAGCAATAGATATGTGGGTTCACTTCTATTAGTGGGTCTATTTCTACTTTCTGTCTCAAATTGGTTCCTATAATGCCTAATATCATTTAAATTAAAATCTTAACAGTTAATTCATAAGGACATATTTTTTGTATTGCAAATCTAATCAACACCAGCATAGAAAAAAAAAGAAAAAAAACTTAAAACTGACGATGAGGATGATGAAGAAGAAGAGGATGAAGATATAAGATGAAAGACAAGTTACAATATCTTGATATTTTTAAAGTGATTAAAGTAAGTGACTTTGTCAGTGAGAGATGACTTCAACACTTTTTTCATTAGTAACTATAATGCTGGTAACTAGAAGTCGGGGCTAAGAATGTTTAGCTTGGAGCTTCGGGAAAATATTAGTTTGCCTCCGACTTCTGAAAAATGTTTACACAAGTTTTTCAGAGACAGAAAACTATTAATGTTTTTATTACTTTTTTCTTTACTTTGTAGTGATTTATGCGACTCGCTAAATCAAAACACCACAAACACGTTTTTCCTGCCATCAAGTAAGATACGGCAGTAGCTGAAAAACACATCTCAAAAATATTGCATTTTTTGTACACTTTTCAAAAATAGGCTCCAGGC